>CAJPDP010527550.1:0-11324 GCA_905336975.1 Bombina variegata variegata
TATATTTCCACTCCCCTTGTACCATGTGATAGCAATCAGCCAATCACAAATGCATATACGTATAGTCTGTGAATTCTTGCACATGCTCAGTAGGATCTGGTGACTCAAAAATTGTAAATATAAAAGACTGTGCACATTTTTTTTATGGAAGTAAATTGGAAAGTTGTTTAAAATGACATGCTGTATCTGAATCATGAAAATGTAATTTAACCTGAGTGTCCCTTTAAGATTGAAACTAGGACGAAATGCATAATGGTTAAATAAGTTTTAGATAAACTCGTACATAAATAGTTGCAGATAAATAGCCTTCCAATTTACTTCTATTAAGTTAAAGTTGTGTGCACATTAGTAGCATTTAGAATACAACCTCCTATTAACATTCAACACTAAATACATTTTATAAGCATAGTATTGAGGTTATTCCCACCTCCCTCTAGTTATGGGTGTCTCCATATTGAAATCTAACTTTCACCACATTCCAGTGCTGACGTGTTTGCAAAATGTGCAGCAACTCTCCTTCACATACCTGCAGTGTAACCTAAGTTCCAAAATGGCAGCACCAATGATTTGCGGGAGGAGCATAAAATAAGTGTCCCTTTAACTAAGCACGATCAGATGGACTGGTGCGTTGTATTGAAATGTATAAAAATGTATATTTGAATCATGATTTTATTATTAGCTTTTGTTTATGTAGGTATTTAATAGAGAGTTGGTGTTGCTGAATTATTGAATAGCACTTTATATAAAATAGTAAAACATGCTGATTAATTAAGGGGATTCGTCAACACTATAAATGCTACTTTAGTGTAAACCATGTCAGGGTGTCATCTGCTAGTCCTTCATAGTCCCTGAGTAGTAAGCAATATACTTGTAATCACAAGCAGCAGATGACTTTGGTAAAAGACAAAGTTTTTTTAAAAGCCGACAAGAACACTTGCTATGTTGTGGCACTGAGGTCAAAGTCGCTCAGAGACTGTGGTGCGTTTGTTGGCTTGATCAGTAACTTATGTTTAACCCAGGAGTAACAAAGTACAAATTGAAATGTGAGTGAAGCACACTTTTAAGCAGGGTCTTGAGAGCTGTGTGTGAACCATGGATCGGATGTAAAATTCCCCAAATTAAAACCAATAAATATTAACATTTTCTTTAAAGAGGAAAAAAAAAGTAACATCTATTATGGGGGAGAAGCGCTGTCTTGTATTTTTTTTTGCCAGAGGAGAGGCACCGGCCTAAGGCTGAAAACCCCTGAACTAGGCTACGTATATTGTAGACTTGCTTCTGAGGTTATACAGAGACCTTGAGCAGTTTGGGCTGGAATGTTCCTTTAATCTATATAAATGTTCATCTTCCAATCTGTAATAGGACATGGGGACAGAAGTGCCAGTAACTAGCCAAATGTCAGCAATATGTCACAATTCATCCAGCAATGTGGGAAAGGGAGAACAACGAGCTGTCATTTTGCTCATAGTACAAAACAAGTACAAACAATCAGTAACTAATTTACATAGACATCACTGCGCCCTCTTGACTATGTGCTTCAATGTGCGGGCCTAGAATAGTACATTTTAACCCCTTATGTGCCATATACACTAGTAGGATTATGGGGACAATTAAAATTGTGATATTTTGCAGTTTCTATTTTTAAATGCCACCATCACAAAGTTGTATTATAACAGTAAACAAAAGTGGACGCTCAGTTACCTGTTTGCACCTCCAGGGGAAACAGCCCGTACATGACTAATGACAAGGAGCCGCTTCAGCACATCAATACGTATCGTTTTCCACCTCTCAGTGGGCAGAAGGTGAAGCGCTAGCACTGTGTAGTAATGTGGTCCGTCCACCTCAAATGCACTTTCAACCCACTTTTCTTTAGGCTGTTCTAGAAAGTTCTGTACATTTTTCTCTTCTCTGGATATTGCCCGAGTTCTGAAATAACAGATGTGATTACACGATTATCCACAAATCTGTATAGATTGCATTCTCTTCTCTTTCGAAAATACGTATTTCCAATGTGTTTGAGATTAATTGACCTAATGATTAACATCTTTGTTTCTGTAATAAAAATAAACAAATAGCACAGCAAAATGTTGTGCAAAAACTAAATAAAAAAAAGACATTGTAATCCAAACCCACATGTTCTATTTTGTCATTTTTGCATCACTGACCTTATGTGTTTAACCCACACAAACAGCTTGATACGTAAAGTCGCACTTGGAGACCTCAAGCACATCGCTCCTGAGCAAGACTCTGACAGCGAGTCAATTAGACGCGGCAGTTGTATGCCCGCCAATCCGTTTGAGGGGGTAAACACAGTTACCTGTTTGCAACCAGTAATGCAAGAAATTATAACAAATTAGAGCATGCTGTTTTTTACTTTTAAAGGGATGTTTTCATTAAATGTATAACACGTTTCTATTAGTTTGTAAAAATGAGGCTGGAATGGAACGGTTGCTATGCAGCGCAGGGATAGGCTACAAGTCACACTCTGCGCCTTCACCTGTGCTCCTGCGCTGTATTACGATGGCTTTAAAAAAAATAAAAATGTTAATGCACCAAAAATTTAAATCTTTCACTATTTAAAACAGTGTACCATAAGATAACTGTGCTTGTAACTGACTCACTTATGCTCAGGTAGGAAAATCTACACTATCGGGTACTCTATGGGGAATGGATTTGGAACACACCCTCTCAATTTTCACATATTCTCTAATAAATTCTTCTCCCGACATAATTGGATTCTAGCATTACTGCTGTTTTATCGAACGATTAATAATAATAATGTGATGTCCCACTGATGATACAGGGACAGTAACACTTTGTTTTTCCAAACCAGGGGGTTTCCAAAATACAGCCTGAAGGCAAAAATTAGTCCCATTGAGGATTTTTGTTTGCCTCAAGAAATAAAATAAAATGAACATGTGTATTTGTATTACATTTTGCCAATGTGATCAGTATATACAGTAACATTATTACTTAATTTATAGTATTTTTCTATGTAATGTGATTATAATCTAATTTTAATTTGAGGCATTATCTTTAGCAAATGAGTGAGTATAACATAATGTGACCCCTTGCCAAACCCCACTATTAGTGATTGGTTTAGTATTCGTAAACATTTTGATGCCCCTGTTCTAAAGCCTTGTACAGGCTGACATCAAACTCTTCCACTATGTAATGAACTCACAGGCAAACCCATTTACCTGCTTATCCAAATAAATAAATACATTAATTAATTAAATAAATCATTAACAAATTAATCCATACATTAAACAGAACACATTAAATAATCTACTTAAATGCGAACATAATCATTCTCTGATTCACACTGACTCGCACACTAATATAAGCGCAGACAAACTAACACACAACTGTCGGGTTGAAGATGCTGAAATGTTAGTTAAAATGTTGGTAAAGGAAAGGAAGGCTATGTCCTCTAATGGCCAGGGGAAGAGTTCCTGAGGGGGAGTGCATTGATCTGTTAATTACAGGGGCTGACCACTTACATAATTAGATTAATATATAGCACTAAAAAAATTCTACAAAGTAAGATTAAAGTATGTTGATGGGTTTACACAATGGAAAGGCTCTAAATGTGCTTTTTGTATTTATGGCAAACATGAAACATTTCTCCCTTTGGAGAGGTTTTCCTATTTAATGTTGCTGTTTTTTCTTGTTATCTCTGATGCTTTCTTTGTGAAAGATTCATTACAAGTCTTAACTGAAGATAGCCCATTACTGTCATGGTTAATTATGCGCTTGATAATATATGTTTAACATAAGTACATGCTTTTGTGATTAGTGCAGTGTGTAATAACAGGGTGTTTAATTAATATTTGTGGAATTTAATTAACAAAATTACGGGAGCAATATAAATGCATCTTATTTTATCCAATTAACTGTACATGTGAACAAACTTGTGTTTTACATTTTTTTGATCGTTTGCTCACATTTTGAGTTAAGCAATTGATAAGATTTTATGTTGTTTGGCTAAAACTATTTTTAATCCAGTAATGCATTGTAGCAATCTCTTTGGCAGCCAAGCGGTTAAAACAAGTTTGTATAAGGCTCTACCACTGCATACTAAAAATGTATAGGATAATAGGAAATTTGTGTTAGTACAAAACTGATGTTAATAAAGTTTTTACAGTGCTCATTTTGGTACAGATCTATTAAAAAAGCTTTTTTTTCCATTCTTTATTTGTGTAACCTGATTGGCATTTTTACCAATTAATTTTGTAGTTGTGAGACATTGCCCCATACTCTTTATTGAGTTTTCCAATTAATCTTTTTTTTTTTTTTTTTTTTAAATTACTGGATTTATGTTGTCTTACTAAATAGGAAGCTTTATAAACAAATTCTTGTTTTGCAGTATTTAGAATGCATTTATAAATCTTTACAACAAGATGTCAACATTTTTGTCCTTAGAAGAAACTACATTTATTTCATATAGTATGTTACATGTAAGGTTCATTGCAGGTTTTTTTTTGTTTTTTTTTTGCTTTTTACTTCAAAAGACTTCATTACCTCTTTGAGAGCTTAGCACACAAAAATGATGTCATCTTTAAGAAATTCTTTTCAAGTCTTAGTTTGGTCAGTCATAGCTTGCCGGCACGGAGATGCGAACTATAGCAAGATTGTATCATGTCTCTGAGAAGGCAAACAGCCAAAGTTTTATGAATGGAGCACTCATACAATAAGGAGCTAAACCGCCAGCTGATAACAACATGAAAAAAGGTCTGTGCTACGTAGAAAATGCATGTATTCATCAACAGCTGGAATTTAGGAAAGTATTGCTAAAATGTAAATCGATGACAAACAGGGTTAACACCTAACTGATATTGTGCAGAGTATACATCTCCAAAATGTCATTGATGGTGTGTCATGCTCACTGTAGAAATATATCGGTGCCTGAGTGTTTTTGTACTTAAATAAAAGTGTTACCCAAGTGTTATGCAAAGTAAGTAATGCAGCTTATATGTAAAAAGCTGACTACAAAAAAAATCACATATCTCTGTGTAATATATATGTATTTTTTTTTTAAGTTGATTTTTATTGAGTTTGTGAGTTAACAATACAGAGTATTCAAATAGTAATAAAATACAGAAGATCAATATTATACCAGCTCCACTGTTTCAGAGTGTTAATGTCCATATAAACAAATGACTTTCGTACTCTTCTCAAAGTTCTTGGTTGTATGTGGTATCTTCTTTGTCTGCTGTTTCTTATTGGTTTACTCTATTCAATATATAGTCAGCAATTACATTCTGTTAACATATTATCTGCAAGTGGATGGGGACTGAAAGAGGTTAGTGAGATCAAGATTTAGGTTAAAAGAAAGGGAGAGTAGTGCAGAGAGTTCAGGAGTGAAGGGATGGAGGCAAACCGTCTGCCCAGAGTCTTTGGGCTAGTGTATATTTTCTTGGTTTGTATTAGGTAAGTTATTCAGATTATACAGACATTATCATGTCTAATGTGACATGTCTAGTAGGTGTTCATCCCAGAGGAATATTAACTCGGCAAAAGGAGTTTTTTTGTTATTTTTCTTATGGCCATATTCCTCAAGGGATAGTAAATCTTGTATTTTTATCAACCACATAGATTTGGTAGGTGTGAATGCTGTTTTCCAATGTTTAGCTATTAAGTTTTTAGCTGCATTTATACCAATTTGTATGAGAATCCTCCTTAATTTTCACAATATTTTTGGTAACTCATTTAACAGGGTAAATCTTGGTGTATGTATTGTGTCTTCGTGTAGTAGCAATTTGAAGTGTTTTTCTACTATCTGCCACAGAGGACGGATATTGTCACAATGCCACCACATATGGAGTAAGGTTATTTCCGCAACCTCTCCAACATCCAGCTGTGACCCCTGGATAAATACTTTTTCATTTAGTAGGGGTAAGGTACCATCTGAGGAGAATTTTGTAATTCATCTCTAGTATTTGTGGTGATGTGGATGACTTGCGAGTGGCCGTTATAATTTTGTACCAGTCTTTTTTTCTATTTGTGTGGCAAGATCTCTCTGCCATCTAGTAGTGTAGTCGGGGAAAAGAGAGTGCCTGGTTGTCTGTAATAATTTTCTTGATAAGGACAGATGGTTTCAGATTGGTTTCTGTTGGTGGCATGAAGATTCAAATACGGTTAAGGGTCTGAGAAAGTCTGTTTTAAATGGGCTTGTGTTTATGAAATTTGAGATCTGTGCATATTTAAGCCACTTGGTAGCGAAAATATTCTCTTGATTTTGGAGTTGGCCTCTCCTGAGCAGTTTGCCATGTGAAATGAAGGTGGCTATAGGTACTGTGTGATCCCATTCTTGTAATCTCTGGTAACTCTTGTCTAAGCCTCCCACCAGTTCAGCATTTAGGGGGATGGGAAACATTGGTGAGCGTGTAGATGTAATTTTGCTTCCTAATTTGGCATTGTGATCCTATGTATGAAAAAGATGTTTGTGGACCTCCATTTGATAGAATTGAGGGGGTCTGGAATTTTTTGGAACCCAACAGAGTGCGCCTACTCTTGGAACTTTCAAGATGTTCGAATCTATTGAGACCCACGCCTTGGTATCAGTCGATATGTGCTAATATAGTACCATTTGTAAGGTCACTGCGTTATAGTAGTCTTGTATGCATGGTAGACCAAGGCCTCCTGCCTCCGTGGTTCTATAGAGTGGTTGTTGTTTGATGCGTGGTTTACTCTTTCCCCAAATGTATGTATGTATGTATTATTCTCTGTAGCTGCGATATATACCAGTTTGATAGGTGTATTGGGATGGCCTGTATAGCGCTATTTTAAAGTCATTGTCTCCTATTGCTATCCCCTTTATATTATCGTTAGATCTTATTTTCGAGGCTAATATTTCCATTGATAGAATAAATAATGTGGGGGACAGGGGGCATCCCTGTCTGGTCCCGTTGTTAATTTGGAAAGGTTGGGATAACATTCCATTTGCTTTTAACCTGGCAGACGGGGAGGAATATAGACTGAAAATACGTTTTATCATAGTGTCACCAAACCCAAAACCCTCCAATGTTGATTTTAGAAAACCCCAGTCAATCCGATCGAAGGCTTTCTCCATGTCGGTAGCGAGGAACACTGACTTCTTTTTGTATTCTTTAGCATAAGCTGCCAGAGTTATTGCTCTAATCGTGTTATCTCTCGCCTCCCAACGCGGAACAAAGCCCACCTGGTCCACATGCACCAGATCCGCCAAAACTGTGTTTATACGTTTTGATAATTTTTAGATCTGCGTTCAAAAGGGATATAGGCCTAAAATTGCTCGGTTCATCCAGAGATCTACCTGGTTTGGGTATTACTGCGATGAATACTTCCTGCATAGTTGATGGCATTAGTTTGCCATCAAACAATGCTTGAAATAGGGAGAGTAAATGTGGGGCTAATATATTTTTTAAGGCTTTGTAGTAAGAATTTGTGTACCCGCCCAGGCCTGGACTCTTCCCCATTGGCAGACTATCTATTGTGGTCAGTATCTCTGTCATGGTTATCAGTCTGTCTAACATATCTGATTGTGATTGAGTAAGTTGAGGGATATTTGTTCTA
Organism: Bombina variegata variegata; assembly: GCA_905336975.1. Lineage (NCBI taxonomy): Eukaryota > Metazoa > Chordata > Amphibia > Anura > Bombinatoridae > Bombina > Bombina variegata. Next base: position 7,558 of record CAJPDP010527550.1, read on the forward strand.
CGTATATACCTGTCTCTGTGTGTAGGGGTGAGTAATTTTTGTCTAACTTGTATAAGAGATTATAGTATTCGCTAAATCGATCTGCTATGTCTTTGCTATCGTATATCATATCTCCTTTTTGCTGATTTTAGTTTGGATATATGGTATTTAGTAATGGTTGCTTTGAGAGTTCTGGCTAAGAGACTGCCTGCAGGGTTTCCTTCGTAAAACAAATTTTTTCTTATATAAAATGCTTTTCTCTGGGCTTCTTTTCTCAGGATGAAATTTAGTTATTTTCTAGCTTTTGTTAAAGATGTTAGTATCTCTGTGGTTTTGGGAGTTGCTTTGTGTTGTAGTTCTATTGTATGCTGTCCTCTTTATCGCTGATTGTTTTATGCATTCCCCTCTCACTACTGCTTTATGGGCTTCCATAAAGGGTGAAATGTCTTCAGTGGCATTAAGGGAGAAGTATTCCTTGATGTGGTTTGTGATGTGGGTGAGTGTGTGGGGGGCAGTCAACAGGGAGGCGTCAAATTTCCAGATATATGGAGTAATTGGGCAGTTGGGCCAGCCTAATGTAAGTGATATAGGGACATGATCCGACCAAGTAATAGGGCCAATGTCTGAGTCCTTAATTAATCTCAAGTGTGTTTGGTCTATAAATAAGTAGTCAATTTGTGAGTACTGTGCCCATGGGTTGGAATAGAAGGTATAGTTTTGTTGTAAGGGGTGGTGTATCCAAACATCTATTAAGCTCAGTTGTTTTAAAAGGTGGAAAATTATATGGGGAGGTCTGGATGTTGGATTTGGTTTTGTGGTCAAGGAATCTAGTGTGGGATCTGGAATTAAATTGAAGTTTCTACCCATGATTAATATTCCCTTTTTGTGTTCTAAGAGTAATGTTAATAGTATTTTAAAGAAAGAGACTTTATTCTTGTTTCGGGCATAGACGTTTACTAATGTAACTGGCCTTTCAAATAGTATTCCTGTTAGTATCAGTATCCGGCCATCTTTGTCTGTTATTTTGTTATTCAATTGGAATGGAATTTGGTTATGAAAAAGTATTTCTACTTTTTTTTACATCTGTGCCTACTGGGTGTGTCTTGGAATTGAATTTAGGCTCTGTGTTAGTGTTAAAGTGTGTTTTGTATAGATTATTGAGTCCTTGTGTTTTGCGAACCATTTTAGGGCTACCGATCTTTTCATAGGTGAAATTGTTATTGTTTAAAAAGATAGATAAAGCCGTTGTGTCCCATAAAGATAACATTGTGCTCACTCCAGTGGAGTTGTGCAGGAACCAGCAATAATTAGGCTAAAATGCAAGTCTGTTAATAGCCCTGAGATAAGGGGGTAGTCTGCAGAGGCTTATATACAAGGTAATCACAGGAGTACGAAAGTATATTAATATAAACATGTTGGCTGTGCAAAACTGGGGAATGGATAATAAAGGGTATATCTATATTTTTAAACAAAAAAAAACATTTGGAGTAGACTGTCCCTTTAAATACATAATAGGCTTGAGTCACTTATACAAAAATTACATGTTCTAATAAAGTGGACCGTGTACTTCATGCAAAAGAATGTCCTTATGAATTATTATTGACATTATTTTATAGTACAGTATCATTCACACTTTGCAGGACATAATTGTGTCCCTAACTGAATTAGTATCTGTAGGTCTGTGCCCAGCTTACTTTTACATCACACGGCACTGACCTTTTTGTTTCAGTTAGTGCTCAGCAGTTACAGGTACACAGTGTAGCAATAAACATGACACATTATGAATATCTTAACAATTTTGGTACTGAACATAACACAATAGTGTATTCATTATAGAACAAGCTGTAGAAGAATAATGATTCAGGCATCCCCTTGATAATATTTATACTAGGAATTATTTAAGACCTTCCTTTGCATTTGCACCTTCTGAGAGGAAGAAGCAGAGCGCTTTTAAATAGCCAAGTCTTATGACCCATCTGTACACCTAGAAAGGTGCACATTTTTATTTTATTTGTTTTAATTGACATGACCCTGTGCTTTTTGCTAGTTGACCCAAATCCCAGAAATATGATTCATTCCATTTCACACTAACACAATGCAATCAATGAAACAAAAAAGCACTTACAAATGTGGACGCAATGAAAAACAATTGGAATCCAGCCTCTTGTCAAAAATAATAATAAAACTTCTATATTGCTTCATATCATGGGAAAAAGAAGTTTTATTGTTATTTTTGACAAGAGGCTGGATTCCATTGTTTTTCATTGTGTATACTGGGATTGGCAGTCCCTGATGAATCCGTGCCCCAGGTGGATGTGTGCTGTCTCCATTGATAACATTTGATTACAAATGTGGAATGGCATTCAAGCTCCTGTATTTTACTTATGAAGAAATACAAGGACTTGTGGCTGAATTAGTTTAGAAAACATTGACCTAGTAAGTTCCAAGTGCCGTGAAGTTTCCTGCCACCTGACCTTTTGGTCTCCGTCAGATGTTTTTATATTGTTCCCTAAACCTGATGCGCTTTATACTCAGGATTGTTAGGGAGAAATGTATATGGTTTGGGGTAGTGTTCATTCCTGTAGTTGTTTCTTGACATTCAGTTAATTACCTTGGAAAAATGACTTGGTTTCTTTTCCTGTTTGAGCACTTACAAGTACTTAAAGGGATATTCTAGCCAAAATTGGAAACCACATGGGTGCATTTCGGTATTGAACAGAAGCAATTTTGTAATATACATGTGTTAGCAAAAATGTTTCTAATAATAGCTATAGCTGTTTCAAAAGTGTATTTAAGTATGCACCGTGCACCAGCATTTTAAACACAACACTTGCTCAGAGAGCCTAAGCTGCATGTACCATCTGGTAATGACTCAATTTGGTAATTGCTGACATGATACAAGCACCAGTGATGATCTGAGCAGCTGCAGTATTTAAAATGGGAACTAGAAGCATTTTTGCTAATACATGTATATTGCAAATATGTTTCTATTCAAAGATGTAATTCATCTATGCACATTTAAATTTTGACTTGAAGGTTCTTTAAGTCGCTGGTGCTACTGAAAAAAAAACTGCACTGAAATTCAAGCTATAAATTGTAATTATTTATACTTAGTAGTGGAGATGGGCCCCCAGTATTCAAGTTCCATCAATTCCTGGAGAGTATTGAGATGGGTACTGTTGATAAAACATTATATAGTGTGCATATATATATATATATATATATATATATATATAAATTTTCCTTTAATTATATTGGAATACTGGAATATTTGAATAATATACGGAGCAGCTGCTTAACACCAAGGCGTCTTGTTGAGAAGTTGCAGTTATTTACAGTTGTACCTTTTCGTATACAAATTCTAAATCTCCCGCAAACCGTTTTTGTTTTTATTTTTTCTTTATAGGCTAAAGGAAAGGAAAGGCAGTGGTTACGAAACCAGGCTCTGGGAGAGTTAGATGATACCAAAATCATTGATGGCTTAGCAGGGGAGAAAGCAATCTACAGGAGGCGTGGGGAGCTGGAACCAGAGGTAAGTGACCTGCAAATGTGCACCTGTAGTTTCTTCACTGTTTCTTATAACTATCCTTTAAATTGATGCTTCATCAAGTAAAATAATAATTATTAAGGAATAATTGTTTACATGGTATATGTAAATAATACACTTCCTACTTCCCTACCTCTTTGCATACTGTATTCTGCTGACCATTACCTGCATACAGTGATCTACTGACCATTACCTTCATACAATAACCTGCTGACCATTACCTGCATACAGTGACCTGCTG
>CAJPDP010527584.1:0-11631 GCA_905336975.1 Bombina variegata variegata
AGGTATAGATATATACAGATATATGAGAATATCTATTTATAAAGACTTAGAACATATGTGAAGAACATTGGAATGTGGAATATTTACAGTAAATACATAGTTAAACTCTTAATTAAATATAAATATTGCATAAATATGATTTTTCATGGTTTCAGCTATGACTAGAAAGGTTTCCAGCGCACTAATATATCTATATATGTATGCATATGTATTTATGTGTTTATATGTGTATATATGTTTGTAAATACATATATACATTATAAATACATAAATACATATAAAACAGGAAAATTGTGTAAAACACACCAGGTAGCGCTACTACAAATCTATAACTACAATTCAATATAATACAATGCAATATAATATGTATATAGTATATAACATATTTATAATATGGCCTAAACATTAAAAGAACTTATGTCAAAGGTGAATCAAAAAGAGTCCAGTTTGTATATATCTACCCCACAGGATCCAGGTGAATCAATCCCAGATCAGGTGTAGAAACTGGTGAAGATGATATCAATATGTGTCCCAAACAGGTGTTGCTGCTGCTCATGCGGGTATTCCTAATGTCCCATGGGAGAAGACTAAAAAAACAAGAAATAAAGAAGCGACACTCTGATTCAAGAGAGTAAAATAAAACGTTATTCCCCTCCACACGCTAATGTGGCTACTCACAGGATAAAAGAAGTAATAATGCCAATAAAATCAATATATCAAGAGATGCCAAACTTAGCTCTCAGTCCCAGATATGAAATAATCCTCTAGAAAGCCTTCCAGTTACAGAATTTTCAAAGGTGCTTGTGTGTTGAGACGCTGCTTCTTTTCCCGGCTTCTCGGCTTCTGGGTATCTCGTAACAATTATTTAAACAAGCCCTCGGCTCTAGACCGTAGGATCCTCCAATAGGTGAGGAACTACGGAAGCTTCACAGGGACAAAACAGTTCTAGTAAACCTCTACGCATTTCATTCTGATCAACAAAACTTTCTGAAGAGTACTGGATACTTTAAACGGCCTCCTAGATATAGGACCATAGAGTCTGTCCTCCCTAATAGTGTATTAACTCTTTCATAACTAGATCAAATATCTAGGGGCAGAATGAGCAAACACATTTCTCACAACAACAAAATAATACATATATTGTAATATATATAAAAAAATATGCGTTTAAAAAGCTTAAAAGGCTTAAAAACAATTCGCTAATAAAATGTTTATGACATATTCAAAACGTTCTTAGCTCTTAAAAATCCTAAACATGGAATCAGCCTACTTTCAGAATACTTATTAAAAGGCTGATGTATCTTTAAATTTATAAAATAGAAAAAAAACAATATATCTATAAGTTTATAAAAAAAACTTGTATATCTAGTTCTATATTTAGCCCTCTTGGCTGTTGGCAATCAAGGGTTTTTATCCAAAACATTTCCTGTTGTCTAAGTTTGAGTAGTCTATTTGTTTCCCAAATATTGAGAGGGACCCATTCAATAATTTAACTGTAAGATCTTTTGGATTTTGGTTATGCATTAGTTTAAAATGGTAGGACACACTATGATTCTCAAACCCTGTTTCTATATTTTTTATATGCTCCCCCAATCTATACTTGATTTTTCTTTTTGTTCTACCTATGTAGATCATATTACACTTGGACCTTAATTGATAGACGACATAGGTAGAATGGCAAGTGCATCTACTTTTACATTGGAACATTTTGGTTCCATTGTAATTCATAAAGTTGGCACTATCCTGTCCTATACAGGGGCACATAATACAGTCTTTTTTTTTTACATGGGAACAGACCTGGGGAATCCCTACACCAGTTTGACACCCCAATAGTTTGGGTTTGCTGTCTCAATTTTGTAGAGGCAATGTATTTTTTGATATCTTTGCTTTTCCTAAACAATACTTCTGGTTTATCCCATAAGATCTGGTTTAAAACAGGATCCAGTTTAAAAACTTTCCAATGTTTATTCAAAATATGTATAATTTTGTAATGTTGATTGTTGTACCGGTAATGGATTTTGGATGTGATTCTACCTGATTTATGTTCTTTTTGTTTTTTTATTTTTATAGTTATTAATTAGAGACTTTCTATCCATAATGTCCTGAATAACAACAGACTCCGGGGAACAAACATAGGTTAAATTAAAATTGTAATCATTATTATTCATATGCGTGATGAATTTCTCGATATCTTCGAGAGATATTAAAGATATTGAGAAATTCATCACACATATAAATAATAATGCATATAAATAATAATGATTACATTCTTAATTTCACCTATGTTTGTTCCCTGGAGTCTGTTGTTTTTTGGACCTAACTTTGTACCATGATAGGGACACAAATTTATTTGCAGTTAGTAATTATCGTAAACCCACTGGTAGAAATAGTCTATTGAGCGCAAATAGTGGGCACTTAAAGCAATGGAAAAATAACATCCCCTTAGGACAATGCCTAAGGATCAAGCAAAACTGTACCACCTTAGAGCATTACAATAAGGAAACACAAACACTGACAAATAGATTTTCATAGAAAGGGTATAGTGCTAATCTATTAGAGGATACTAAAAACAGAGTGGATAATATGGATAGAAAGTCTCTAATTAATAACTATAAAAATAAAAAAAACAAAAAGAACATAAATCAGGTAAATTCACATCCAAAATTGATTACCCGGTATAACAATCAACATTACAAAAGTAAACATATTTTTATTAAACATTGGAAAGTTTTAAAGCTGGATCCTGTTTTAAACCAGATCTATTGGGATAAACCAGAAGTATTGTTTAGGAAAAGCAAAGATATCAAAAATGACATTGCTTCTACGAAATTGAGACAGCAAACCCAAACTATGTGGGTGTCAAACTGGTGTGGGGCTTCCCCAGGTCTGTTCCCCTGTAAAAAAAAGACTGTATTTTGTGCCCCTGTATAGGACAGGATAGTACCAACTTTATGAAATACAATGGGACCAAAACGTTCCAATGTAGAAGTAGATGCACTTGCCATTCTACCTATGTGGTCTATCAATCAAGGTGCAAGTGCGATATGATCTACATAGGTAGAACAAAAAAAAAAATCAAGTATAGTTTGAGGGAGCATATAAAAAAACATAGAAAGAGTGTTTGAGAATCATAGTGTGTCCTACCATTTTAAACTAATGCATAACCAAAATCCAAAAGATCTTTCAGTTAAAATTATTGAATGGATCCCTCCCAATATTTGGGACACAAATAGACTACTCAAACTTAGACAACAGGAAACATTTTGGATAAAAACCCTTGACTGCCAACAGCCAAGAGGGCTAAATATAGAACTAGATATACAAGATTTTTTTTTTATAAACTTATAGATATATTGTTTTTTCTATTTTATCAATTTAAAGATACATTGACTTTTTTAATAAGTATTCTAAGAGTAGGCTGATTTCATGTTTAGGAGTCAAGAACATTTTGAATATGTCTGTTTTGTTTTTTTATATATTACAATATATGTGTGTAAGAAATGTGTTTGCTCGTTCTGTCCCTAGTTATTTGATCTAGTTGTGAAAGAGTTAATACGCAATTAGGAAGGAAGGTCTCTATGGTCCTATATCTAGGAGGCTGTTTGAAGTATCCAGTACTCTTGAGAAAATTCCGTTGATCGGAACAAAACGTGTAGAGGTTTACTGGAACTGTTTTGTCCCTGTGAAGCTTCTGTAGGTCCTCACCTATTAGAGGATCATACGGTCTAGAACTGAAGGTTAGTTTGAATCATTGTTACAAGATATCCAGAAGCCAAGAAGCCGGGAAAAGGAGCAGCGTCTCAACACACAAGCACCTTTGAAAATTCTGTAACTGGAAGGCTTTCTGGAGGATTGTTTCATATTTGGGACTGAGAGCTAATTTCGACATCTCTTGATATATGAATTTTATGGGCACTATTACTTATTTTATCCTGTGAGTAGCCACATTAGCGTGTGGTTGTGAACAAAGTTTTATTTTACTCTCTTGAATAAGAGTTGCGCTTCTCTCCTTTCTTGTTTTTTTACATAAATACATATGTAAACACATATATACATATTTAGGCATGCATATGTATTATGTATCTCAATATTAAAGACCTTTGCAGCCCTCATATCTTTGAGCCCTTATAACTTTTCATTGCAATTTAAAAAAAATAATTTTTATTAGATGGTGTTATTATGAGTGTAACTGTACTTTTAAAGATATTTTTGATGTTTTTTTTACAACTTTTTACGAGCTTAACAGTTAACCAGAGCTCGGAAATTGCTCTAACCTGATACGTGATAAATTAATTTGCACTCAAACGATCACGTTTACTTGCGTAAACAACCACAATGAACCCGATATCGCTTGCGTGCAACAGCTAGTGCGCCACTGGTAATTTAACCCTATATGTCCTCCATGCTGTACACACATAATCTGTAAAAGTTATATATTGCCAACTGCATGTTTATCTTGTCCCCTTTTCTGTGGCCAGATGGATGTAACTAGGTTTTTGTTCTGAACAAATAAATAATTGTTTAGCATGTTGCCGGGTTTACTGACTTTAGCATATCTAAGTCAATATTCACTCCATTCTCTGTGGGAGGAGAGGGTAAAACACTATTTCCAGAAGAGGGCAAAATAGGTATTGATGTACATTGTATTGATTTTTATTCTATTCTTAATTGAGCACTTTATGAGGATTTAAATCAAATAAGTATTTGTGGCTCTGTGCATTAACATGCAGAAGGCAGAAATCCTCTAAAACTCCTTTTAGCAGCGGAAGACAACTATTTACAAATATACAGTATGGTGCCAAATGTTTGAGGGATACCTGGTTGTCTGGTTAGTAGGAAATAGTTATGATATAAATGAGCACAAATTTGGATTTAAGTGCCCTTTTTTGTCAATGCCTAGTATTAAAGAATAATTTTCTTCTTTTTTTTTTCTACTAGGAGATTTATGGCCAGAATACATGTGGAACAAAAAAACACAACAGCCACAATTCACTTTTGCAGTAAATCCCCAGCTGGTAAAACCCTTTAACATAAACTCTAATTCAATGCAACCCCCATGCTAAAACCCCTTAACGACTCAACCCATAATCACTAATCACCCCTTCCCCATGGACCCACGACTGCAAACACCCTCCAACCTAAAAAGACTCCTAAGCTGTGACACCCCACATCAACATCCCCTACCTAAAATTATCCCTAACCTAAAACACCCCACCTCAAGACCCCCCTATTTAAAATGACCCCTAACCTTAGACCCCCACCTCAAGACCACCCCTACCTAAAATGACCTTGAACTAAGAGCCCCCCCACATTGGACCACCACCACTATCCTCCTATGACCAAAATGACACTAAACCTATGATCATCCCCAACTGAACCGTAACCCCGCCAGTGCAAACTTCCACTTCATGCTGTCTCTTTTCATGCTCTTCTTCTTCCCCACCATTCTATTGTTTTACTACTGTATTTTCTGCCCATTATTTTCTTCGTATTGGCTGATATTTTTTAAATCATCTACTAAAAATTGTCATTGATCCTATTGGTTGATGTGAAAATTTAAAGCAGCTAATAGAATTGTGATGGGGGTTCTGTGGTGGAGGGTGAAAAGCACTTAAGGGGTTTAGCGAAGTGTTGTTTGTGTTGCGGTTGCTGTTAATATTGGTTAGGGGTTGTAGTGTGTTTTTTTTAAGATGTGATTGTGGTGCTTTAGGGGTTAATAGATTTTAGGGAGTATAACATGGGGGTTTGCAGTGAAGGTTTGTAGCAGTTTAGGGATTAATACTGGTGAAGGGGTTGTTTTGGCATAGGCGATTTTGCAATGGGCAGTTTTGGTGGTTTAGGGGTTAATAGCAGTTTAGGGGGGTTGAGTAGTTGCAGGTTCTTGTGATGGGGTTATGGTGGTTTTTGGGTTAAATTAAGTTAGGGGTGTAGCATTTTATTTATTACTGAAGGATAGGTGGACTGCTGGTGGGTTTATATTATCACTCTCAGTAACAGTTTACACCAGCTTTTAAAAACGCAATATAACCTCATGTATTTGGCATGCAACACTCAACCTATCGAGGTAAATGTTGTTTGTGTGCTAATTAGTTCATGGGAGTATAAATGGGATGCATTCATTTTACCAAACCAACAAAATAATTATTTGATTAAATGTTTAACGTGCTACATACAATTAGTATTAATCGTAAAACATAAGCACTCTGGGGCTGAACTTGCTTATAAAATTCATCAAGTCTATGGATAATAATAAATAGTATTTATCCACGACCAGGAATTAATTCACAATGAGTCATTTTCTAGAGAATAATACAATAAAACTAATAAAATAATTTTATTTGTAATTTGTTATTTTATGCTGTTTACCTTTATTGTTAATCTTTTGTTTATTTGTATTTGTTTTAATTGTATGTTGGTTATTATATTTCAGAAGTATTTTTATAAGCACCTGCTAAATTTGAAAATAGCCTCAATTCATTTAACTCATTTGTGAAACTATCTCACAAAAAAACTAACTGGGGAGATCAGCTCCTTTTAAATCAATGCAACCATTAGCTTTCTGATAAACCCAATTTCTTCCACTATCAAAGGATAGTGGCATCACAAAAATATTCTAAAACAATACTAAAAAATAATTAAAAAAATAGAAAAAAGAAACAAACTGTCTTAAAACCACCATAAAACATTTAACACTAACATGTGCTAAAGAAAAAACTTAAATAAAAAAGTCCAGGAAAATAAAAAAAAAAGAGACAACTTTGTCAGCTTTGATATAGTGAGACACAACTATGAGACGGGAAGCTTCACAAGGACAAAGGCTCATTTTTAAATCCCCCCATACTGAGTCATGGTTTAGAGGAAAAATCCCAACCCTCCTCCTGAACTCCCTGGAACACCCATTGTCAACCTCTTTAAAGGGACAGTCAACACCAGAATTGTTTTTGTTTAAAAAGATAGATAATCCCTTTATTACTCATTCACCAGTTTTGTATAAACAACACAGTTATATTAATACACCTCTTATCTCTGTGATTACCTTGTATCTAAGCATCTTCTGACAGCCCCCTGATCACATGACTTTTTATTTGTTATCTATTGACTTGCATTTTAGCCAAATAGTGTATTGTCTGCCACAAGCCACGGGCATGATCACAATGCTATCTATATGGCTCTCATTAACTAGCTCTCCCCTGTTGTGATAAGCAAATAAAAAGCATGTGATAAGAGGCGGCCTTTAAGGGCTTAGAAATTATCATATTAGCCTTCCTAGGCTTAGCTTTCAACTAAGAATACCAAGAGAACAAAGCAGACGTACATTGGAAAGTTGTTTATGCCCAATTTGAAACATGAGAATTATTTTTGGACTTGGCTGTCCCTTTAAGCATCTGTGAAATTTCTGATACAAATACTGTTTTATCCAGTGAGACTACTTTAACATATAAATACATATGTGCACATTGTTAACATTTAAACACATTTACAAATCCCATTGAGTCTTGCAGTTGTATTTATTGTTTTTCCAAGTTTCTATTTTTCTCCTTTACTGTGCAAGATACCATATATTGGGCTATTTAACATGGCTATGGGGTCGACCACAATCTGTTATATGTTAATAATAGTGATTGAATAGTAAAGATAAATGAAATAAGCCTCGATTAATTTTGAATGTGATTTTGCCTTTACTAAGATTTCTTGGCAGCATAACCAATGTCAGTGAATCTAATGCAAGGTGTCCTTGTAATTAAAATTCTTTCCGTGTATATCTCTTTAGACAAACTCACACACACATGCACATACATACCCACGTTCACACATGCACACAAACATACACAGACACATGCACATTCACACACACACACATTCACTCACACACACACACATGCACACATTCACACACACTCACACACATACATTCACACACACATACAAACCCACACTCGCGACTCACACATTCACTCACACACACACATTCACATACACATTCACACACAAACACACACACACACATTCACACACACATACAAACCCACACTCGCGACTCACACATTCACTCACACACACACATTCACATACACATTCACTCACAAACACACACATTCACTCACACACACACATTATAAGCTACCTGTAATGATACATTTCATATAACTATCTTTTTTGCTCCATGACATATATGCTTAATCTTGCACATCTAGTCTTATTAGACATTTCTATTATATACCTTACACCCTGATACAGTATGATATTCATCTTAAACAATTAATTCATTTAATATTCATCAAATAAATACAGAAATAAATACAGAAGCGCTCTCTCAGGAACTAACAGCTCAATAACTTGTTCTATGGTAATTTACAAACGTTCCTGAAGTATATCAGTCTGATTTTACTTAACAAGGTCAGTCCAGCCCTGAAATACAAGACAATCCTTCTCTGAACAAGGATTATAGTAACCCCAGATGATCGTTTTGGCCTTCTTTGGTCCTCATCAGTGTGATGAAGCCATATTCCTTTAAGCACATTGGGTAAGAAGTCTACGTCTGATTTCCCCCATTTCCCTTAGGGATACCTCCCTTGGGTCCTATTACAAATACATACAGAAAGAGAAGAGCTCCCTCAGGAACCAACAACAGCTCACTAGCTTGTTCTATGTCTATTTACAATCTGGGAGCAGTCTTTTTCAGCCCAACTGTGCTTTTCACAGAAAATAACTTTCCTGAAGTATCAGTCTGATCCCGCCTAACAAGGTCAGTCTGGCCCCAAAAAGCAATCCTTCTCTGAACAAGGAACAGGGTAACCCCAGATGATCATTTAATCCTTTTTTGGACCTTGTTTGTGAGGTGCAACCATATTCCTCTAAGCACTTTGAGCTTTGAGCTAGAGACTGCTCCCAGATGGTAAATTGCCATAGAACAAGCTACTGATCAGTTGTTCGTTCCTGAGAGAGCGCTTCTTTTTCTGTATGTATTTAATATTTATCACCTGCTTGAGGGGGTCAGTATGTTCTTATGCATCTCTCAGGATGAACAAAACCACCCACACAAGCCGATATTACTAACAGTAATTACTGTGAGAAGTTATATTTTATTCTCTCATAATGTGAGGTCTTACTATGTGCAGCAATATGTTATACAGAACATATTTTTTTTTATGTTTGTTTAAGAAAGTATTTATCTAATGTAAATGGCTGAATATGCAACATATAAACCAAAAATACATTTACATAGTGAAAATATGCTTGTATAGACTCCATACGGAGCTTGATACATATGCCCCCATGTCTTTGTAAATGCATTATATCCTTCCTGAAGCATTTTATAGAGGTATGGAATAGCCACATAAAAAGTGTTGCATTGGTCCCAAAAATATTCTCATTCTCACATAATGGGGCCAATTTATCATAGTGCAAGCGGAAATGATACGATGTAGCGTATCATGTCCGCCGCATATTGATAAATGCCGACAGCATACACTTTCGGCATTTATCATTGCTCCAGCAGTTCACAAGAAGGTTTGCGCGGAAACAGGGGCATCAAGCTCCATTCGGAGCTTGATAATTCTGCCCCAATGTGTTTAATATGTGTAGGTACAATATGTTATGCAAAGTAAATGTGTTTTTTTATTTTTTTTATTTAAAGAAGTAATTATCTTATTTTAATGGCTACGACTGCAACGTATATACCAAAAATGCATGCACATGCCATTTATAGAAGTGTGAGCTAAGCACAGTACATTAATTGAATTGAACCCAATACTATTATGTGCAAAACCAGAGGATAAAATTATATTGCTAGTCCTCTGCAAAAATGTGCCATTAAAGCATAGAGAGACAGCCTAGGTGTTAAGCATGGTTTTATTTCTCATATATGAATCTACTAAAAATCTAGGGAAATCAAAATGGCAAACAAACCTATGTCAAAGTCTTAGTTTAACTCCTTCACTACTAAGCCATTCACCCCCCTTGGACTAATCTGGTTTTACGCTTTTAGTGGCTGCTTATATTTAAAGAGACAATCAAATGTGCATTTTGTTCCTTATGCTTTACAGAGGCTAAAAAGCATAATCTGTAGCCCAGTTTTCAAAAGCGCTGCAAAGCACCTAAGCCAGATTTTGTGTTTCCAATATCCATTAATAAAACATTTTTATCAGTAATTAGTATTCTGTTATAAGCTCAGATATGGGGGCCGAATTATCAAGCTCCGAATGGAACTTGATGCCCCTGCTTCGCGCGAGCCTTCAAGCTCGCCGGAAACAGTTGTTATGAAGCAGCAGTCTAAAGACTGCTGCTCCATAACTTGTCTGCTGCCTCTGAGGCTGCGGTCTTCAATTCGCCCGATCCTATATGATCGTGCTGATTGACACCCCCTGCTAGCGGGCGATTGGCCGCGAATCTGCAGGGGGTGGTATTGCGCAAGCAGTTCGCAAGAACTGCTTGTGCAATGATAAATTCCGACAGCGTAGAACCATTTGGGCCGATTTACCTCGGCCCGAAAACAGCTGTTTCCGTGCGAGCTTTCAGGAAACTGGTCCACCACCTCTGAGGCGGCAGACAGCATTCAGCCCGATCGGATATGATCGGGTTGATTAACACCCCCTGCTAGTGGGAAATGATACATTTGTGCAATGATAAATGCAGACAGTGTATGCTTGCACATTGTTAAATCGGCCCCCCTGTCTGCAGCACCAAGTGGTAAAATGTATCATTGCCCAAGAGCTCTCTTTTGAAATCTCACCCCCTGCTCTCACACAACCAATCGTATAAGAGCAAGGTTTGTCAATAACCCTGAATTTCTTGTTCTGGGTGAAGCTGCATCTTGAATTTATGGCAGCAAGTTCAGCACCTCAGAAACTACAAATACAGCTTAATAAATTTACCTTATAATCTTCACTGAATTCAAAATGGGACAGATATAAATGAGCTCTGGTATTGCTCAAGGAATCACTGTGAAGCATAAGAAGGTCAGGGTTCGGAATTTCTGAATCAAATCACAGAATAACAGTAAAATAAGTAATGACAGTGCATTAAAAAGTTAATATAATTAAACATTTTGGGCCAGATTACAAGTAGAGAGCTATTTAATGTTCCCGCTCACATGCTAACTCCACTAGAAGTAAGCTTCTTATACATGTCTGGTACCGCTCATATTATAAGTTGAAAGTAAAAAAAAAAAAAAAGCTGGGCACTAACCAGATGTGCACAAAAAGCCGAAGTTAGAATATTGTGACCTTGTTAACGTATTTCCCAATAGATGTCAATGGAGCAAAAAAAGTGGAAAAACAACCTAACACCCTACTTGCATGCAAACCTGATCACATATTCACAAATGCTATGTGCAGAATATTGGAATGTGAAATATTTACAGTAAATACATAGTTAAACACTTTATTAAATATGAATATTGCATAAATATGATTTTTCATGTTTTCAGCCACTTAACTGCAAAGCACTTGTATATGTGTGTATATATGTATTTATACATATGTATTTATGTATTTATATATGTCTGTAAATATGTACACACATATGAACATATATATATATATATATATATATAGTCCAGCTTAACGACAGAACTCACTGGATTTTGTAAAAGATAACTTTTATTTCAAAGACGTATCATAAAAGTCCCAT
>CAJPDP010527791.1:0-10360 GCA_905336975.1 Bombina variegata variegata
GCTGGGGTGTAAAGAGTCTTTTCATATGCAGAGTTATGGGGGGGAGTTTCTGTTATTTCCTACTTAAAGTTGGTGTTCTAGCTACCTTTTCAACAGAGCTAAACTGGGAGCTTCTAAGTAAGTTTTAAACTGTTTTATACTGGATTTTTAGATCAGTATCTGTGCATCTTATTCTTTATAGTAGTCTATTACATGCAGTTATATGAAAATAAGTGTATACTGTCCCTTTAAGATTCTGACCCCTTGTATTTGTTTTTCTTTTTTTTTTCATATAAAATGCTTTCAGCCTCCACTTTATTAAGTCCCTTCATATATTTGAAAGTTTCTGTCATGTCACATGCTTTGATTTCTGTTTTCTTGTGTTTCCTGCAGATCTCGTAAGCTGTACATGTCTATTAAACACATATATTTATTTATATGTAATGTCTGTCTTGCTCACTACTAAGGGCCTATACAATAGAGCTGAATATAGGTTTAATAAATCTAGACCATATAGTGATGTATACATCTGAAATGGCATCTGTGGTAGTTATAGAGTTTATTGCACTTGCACAAGATAATAGAATTATTTCAAACCATCTTGAAATACTAGCAACCATGTCGAAAAGGCCCGTTTTGCACTTTATCAGTTGTCTATTTTGCACAAAAATGGTTCTCAGGAGGCTTGTAATCGCCAAAGCCATTTATGTTCATGCATTGTATTGGTGATTTTCCCGATATTTGCTCGGATCTAATCGGAATTTTTCCCAATATGAAAATAGTATTATCACTTTGATAGAGATCACTCAGAACTTTAAAAAAAAATGGATCGAGAGCCAAGCAAACACCAATAAATTGGATCAGAAATATTGGAGTCTACCCCATAATTGTTTGTTTATGTGGAAATAGTGCTGCAGATTGGATCAGCTGCAGTTTCCTTTTGGGACTTGCAATGCTCTGAGTCCCCGAGCTGTAATCCCAGGGGTAAAATACACAGTAGCGTAGGGTCAATAGTCTTAAAATTACATGCTCTAAAGATTTAGAGCATCATTTTTTTTTTCTATTATGGCCCTTTAAAGCGACATTAACCCCACATTTTTTTTTCAAGATTCAGTCACAGCATGCAATTTTAAATCAATTTTCCAATTTTCTTCTATCACTTCGTTATCTTTTGTTGAAAAGCAGCAAGGTAAGCTCAGGAGTGTGTAAGTGTCTGCGGCACCATATGGCAGCAGTTTATTAAGTGTGGTGAGCCAATGAGAAGAGGCATAAATGTGCAGTCACCAATCAGTCATGCATTGCTGCTCCTGAACAATGCTTCCTTTATTGAGCACTATACGTAAATTATTTTTCCTATGCAATTTTTGACCAAGTGACTAAAATGTGTGCGGATTTTGAGTTTGTCTGTTATTACATTTACAACATTTTCATGTTTAACTGCACTCAAAAATAAACATAAACGTACACACACTCTTTCTCATACACTCTCTCTTTGTCACACTCTCTCACACTGTTACTCTCACAGTCTCATTTCCCCGTCACTCTTGCACTTCGGTCTAGATTGACCAAACTTTGGATGGACAAGAGCAGCCATCTCCGCCCCTTTCCACCCGACATTGCAGCTAGAGGGCAGGAGTATGCTGCCTGAGTTTATAATTGAACAAGGTGGCCAATCGCGAGCGAGCAGGTAATGTCAATCATCCTTGTAAGACAAGTCCAGGGTTATTGAAAAACGCCAGTTAAGTGTTGGCGTAGTAAGTAAAGAAGCAGTGGTCCCTATTGGTTGCAAGCTAGATCATGCAAGCCTGCAGTCGAAGACGCTCCAAAGCTGCATTTGAAGCATCTTAAATGGAGCCCTTACACTAACTCACACACAGTCATATTCTCTCTCACACACATGCACGCGCTCACACCCTGTCACACACACAATTTCTCTCACATGCTCACACACTCTCACACATACACACACCCAGTATCTTACTTTGATAATCAAATGTAAAAAAAATCTCCAATTATTTTACTTTTAATAAGTTTCTTCCTAAAATTGTAGACAATTCAACTAATAAGGTGCTGAAAGTTACACACACTAAATTTCAGATAAATCTGACAATCACACTGTGTACTTTGAAGCCAGATACAATAAGCCTACCCCTGTTGGGTAATCCCCTCCTGCTCTCCTATCTCCCACCATTTCTGCAGGACAGCAGAGAAGGTAACCACAACCAGCATCACTGCTCCTCTAATATCCTTCCTGTCCTCTCTCTAACCCACATGCAGTACAGTGTTCACTACAGCTGAGTGTGAGTGCTAGCTATGTTTGATCATTTAAGAAATAAAATAAACAAACATTAGACCACCTGTGTTGGGGCAGCCCAGCACATTTCTCCAGCTGCTTCTTTTTGCGTGACTTACAAAGTAGCATACTACTCCTCTTCCTGAGTACCAACACAGGACCATGGCAGGAGGATGGCTGTGTAATGGGTGAAACCTCTGTGTGCTATGGGCAGGTCTCCTGGGTGGAACTGAGGACATTTGCCCTGGGTGTAGGAGCTGCAGGAGGAGAGCAGGACAGACCTCCCAAGTTGTGATAATTCGACAGGAGCTGAGATTGTTGAGAACTCTGCAGTCAGAGGCTGCTTGAATGTGTCCTTACTAAGACAAAGACAAGGGCACATCCTGTTTCTTCTAAATATGTTCTCCTTAAAAAGTAAAAAAAAAATCCTTTAAAAAAATAATAAACAATGCCTGCACCTGCTGTACACAACATTAAAAGAAAGGTGTGTGCGCTCCCTCTGAGAAAGATGTGCACATGCAAACACGTACACCTTAGAGGGAACGGTGCTTCGGAGCCTTCCTAGGTATTTTCTTTAACAAAGGATACGAAGAAAGCAAAGGAAATGAAATAATACAGGAAAAATGGAAAGCTGTATAAAAGTGCATAATTTGATTCATGAATGTTTAATTTTGACTTTACCTTTAACTATCCTCTAGCACTAATTATTGAGGCTATTTTTCTTGATTTAGTTATGGATAATTATAACATGCTGAATTCAAAGTCATTGAAACCCTTTACTGCTGTGAGCACAAATGGGTAGGGCTAGCTCTGTATAAGCAACTGTTTAGCATACATTCTATTATCTATGCACAAATAAATCTTCCATTCACTTTACCTACTCAAATGTTATAAATTATATTAATCTATTCTCACCAATGAGCTCTCATATAGATTTCCTCAAATGAACATTGAAGTGATTATTAAACTTTAGTGTAATGTGTTAACTGAAAAATGGCTATGCAGTATTATTTTTGCTTAGAAATATAGGCTTACTACCTAAAAACACACACACACACACACTAGCTGTTTTGTTTTTTCAATCACAAAGCTACACTTACATGTAGGCCATTTTGATATAGAGATATTCAACACTCTACTCAAACAAATACGTGTAAAATAAAAATAGCATGAATAAATGTTCCAGTCTGTTTTTAATCAAAAATAAAACATACTAAGAACCAGAGTACAAGTGGCACTATAAATATTTATTTTCACTCGGGTGCCACACACCATAAGTAAACTTTTAACTTGGGCGGGTTAGCACATGTATTACAATTTGAAAGCAAAAAGTTGGTGCGCAATCAATTTCCCTTATTGCTCGCATGCTAACCCGACACCACGTACAGTGCTAAACAGGAAGGTAGTTATGAATATTTCACCTTCTAATTATCTTCACATAGAAGAAAATTTTCTTTTTATTTAAAAAAAAATAAAAATATATATATATATATCCAGAAAACAACAGTAACATCACAGGATTTTTACCAAATAGTTTTCAAATTTATTGATGTTTTGGGAAACACACAATCCCCTCCTTCAGAACAAATATACAGTGCTCAAATAGTGTTTGAATAATATACAATAAATTGGTCTAATTAGTTACCTCCTCCCAGTAAAAAAAATGCCAAACATTCAAATTTTATAGCGCAATTGGAAGTGAAACATACTAGCACTTCCGGTATATGCTAACATAAACATTAATCAATTGTGTTACACTCATAGTAGTTATATATATATCAAATTCATACATCTCACTTTATGCATAATTTACACTTCAATGTGACATAACAACCTAAAATTAAACTGGTACCCATTTCTATATTGAATCATGTGATACCGGATATTTACATGCTCTGGCATTTGTCATCAACACACCTTAATAAGAATTATTTTAAATTCAAGAAATCCTTTTATCTCCAGACATCTGGTACAGCAATGTGGTCTAATATGGCCCCAGCATATGCAAAAACATTTATGTCTAGGTTAGAAAAGGACTTCTTATGGACCCAAAATGTGTCCCTTGAAAAATTTTTACAGGAGATACATTGATGATATTTTTCTAATTTGGAGAGGAGATAAGGATAGTTTAGAACAATGGTTTCACCAGTTCAATAACACTGACACAATGGTATAACTATGCAATGGTAACTATAGTGAGAGTTCTATACAATTCTTAGATCTAATGATCAGGGTGAATAATGGCAAATTAGAAACCACCTTATTTACAAAACATACTGATCGCAATTCACTCCTTAGAGCAGAGAGTTGTCATGCGCCATCACTTTGCAAAGGAATTATTAAATCACAACTCATTAGAACATTTAGAAACAATTCTAATACAGTGAAGGGGGTCTCACAACTGTAGGAAATTAAAGAGAAATTCATACAAAGATGATATAAAGCATCAGTAATTGACTGCCATAGATCAATTGAAGGGACAATCACAAGGTAATTTGCTAATAAGATGCGAGATCAATGAAAACAAACATATTATTATGACCACGACATTTGCTCATAACACTGCTAAATTGGGACAATCTGTGAAGGAACAGTGGCATTTGATAAATGTTTATGTTTGCTTATACCGGAAGTGTATGTTTCACTTCCAGATAGTTGTATGCTGGAGAGCGTATTTATTATTGGGACTGTATGTGTATATATATATAAGTTCAAAGTTCAGAATAGAGCACACTCCCACCTTGTCAATCAACTACCAGGGTGCAGGCAAGCACAAATTACAGAATGGTTTTTGATGTGCCAATAAATAAAGCACTAATTTTGCACAAATCCAGTGAATGCATGCCTTTCTCCATTCTATATATATATACATATGTATAGATAAATATATTTTAAAAAAATAATTTTGTTCAATGTGAAAAACACTGGAATGTGAAATATTCATAACTACCTTCGGTTTTAGCACAGTACACAATGTCTCGCATAATAAGGAGCCAAAAGCATGAGGCAAACCTCAATATCAAGGATGATCAGTGGATCCAATCCTCCTCTGGTTGCTGGAGTAAGTGGAAAAGCCGGTTCCAGGAAAGCCTACTCCACCGGTTGAAATCCCTTAGTTTCTTTCTTACAGGGCTTGTACAATCAGTATATCACCGGACAGTCATCGCTCTGATGGCCAAATAGAGCGCTATTTACAGGTACACAGTAGAGAAGGTTTTCCTGGAACCGGCTCTTCCCCTTACTCCGGCAACTGGAGAAGGATTGGATCCATGTATAGTTTCGATAGTACAGAAAGTTCCGTTACTGGAATCCTTGTGAGCAAGTAACAGGTCAGAATCTAGTGCTACATCCAGAAAACCCATATGATTTTTTTTTAGACTTTTAATCATGGAGGACTTTTTAACCAAAACTAAGGCTAAAATAAGAATTAAGATTTTGGAACTTTAATGTGTACCACTGGTGGTTAGGGTATTTATTGTAAAAATAAAATTGCATTATTATATTTTGAGTTTAATAGCACCTTTTTTTAGTCCACTCTCTTGTTTAACTTAGTGATATCCACAAAACTCAACAATTTAAAATAAAAAGGCCAAAGCCGTCACCCTCCTCTCTAAAGCTAAAAGTTACAATTTCTCTGCCATCCACAATCACATTCATTCCAGCAAAACTGCAACATTACCATCCTCTCTCTCTCTGACAATCCCTTCCTTGCCCCCACCTTCAAATAAGCTGATCAAGAATTTGGGGTGAAGGAGGCCCTTACCAACTTAGCAAGCCCTCAGTGCCAAGCCTCCACAGGAACTCTGGACACACCTTTCCAGTTTCCTCAGCATTTTTTGAGAACTGGCTCTGCAGGCAGTCACTGGAAATGAGGTAGAGCATCTGCAATAAAGTTTCTCATCTCAAAAATATGCTGAGCTCTCACAAGCGCATTGCAAAACCAGACATTGCAACACCAGCACCCGCAACAGCCAAATCACAGGCAGTGAAGATAACAAAATAGTATTAATGAAAGAGACCACTACCATATTATCCGTATGAGAAGAAATTCCCAATAATTTTAAAAAAATTGACACA
Source organism: Bombina variegata variegata (assembly GCA_905336975.1). Taxonomy (NCBI): domain Eukaryota; kingdom Metazoa; phylum Chordata; class Amphibia; order Anura; family Bombinatoridae; genus Bombina; species Bombina variegata. The sequence goes on from CAJPDP010527791.1 coordinate 6,350, forward strand.
AATGAAAGTTGCCACAGCAATCGAAAATAACTCCAAGAAAACAAAATTCCTCACCAAACCTAACTCAGCCCAGTCTTCCGGCCACCCCACAACACACCACTGAACCCTGAAAAAGGCCCAAAAACATGAACCACGAGTAGTGTCAGTCCACAACCCTAATTACTCAAATAAAGAACAAGAAATGAGGCACCCGGCAGGCATAAATCAACATAAAAGGCCCCATCAAAAAAGCAACCCAACAATCGGTGCAAAGAAGGGTGAACAGGTAGCAAGCCTCAATATCGGCCTTCGACATTAAAGCTTAACACCCTGCAGACCTAATCAGAGAAAATGGCTGATCAAATGAAGCATATTTAAATGAGGAAAGCTCAGCAGGGATCCCATCATTAACTGATAAACCTTTAGGTTATGATAAATGATGGGTCATCCCGGAATAGGAGGTGAAGAAAAAGGGCCGAAATCTACTTCCTGCTCAATCTTTTCCCGCACTACCTGAGGCCACTTACAAGCCGATTTTAAGTTGCCCAAGAAAGCTCGGTACCACCGTACAATTGAATAAAAAAAACAAAAGTAAAACCATGGAGTAACAAGGCAGGTTTTTGTCTACAACCACACCTCCTAGCATACTTTTAATAACCAAGGCTCCATCTTTTATACCTTCACAGGCATTGTTCCCTTTTGTCAGGACCCTCAGGCTTACCCATAGCCTTTACTTTCCTGAAGCATTTGGCATAGCATGAGATCCTCTGCATCCCAAGCATTCATGACAAAACTTATGGGAGGCGTTCCATTTATAGGCCTTCATTAAAGGCAAAGTTATAACTTTTAAACAAAAACCCATATTCCGGTCATCCCATTTCATCTTAGGCTCGACAGCCAGAAGCTGATGGAACTGCTTGTTATACGTCTACCAAGCCACCCCCCATAAGTTAATTGAGCCATTAAAATCTCATTTGGAAACTTATTCGCCATCACACTAGTTTAAATCACAAAGGCCTGTAACCAGTTAGTGAAAGTGTTAGGAAGTTTCCAATATTGTTTCTTTCATTCCTCCTCCTTCCCAACCTCCTTTTTTTGCATCCTCAGGCACTTCAAAATAATGATTCAGAGGCAAGAAAGAAAAGAGCTCAACTCCCTCTTCCATATCTTCTCCCTTGTCTCCATAGTTAAATGGGGGGCATTTAAGCAGAGGCCCCTGGCTTTGGAGTTGTTGTTGCTCTAGTTTGTTTACTCCCTTTGCTAGTCCTTTAGCCTTATCCTTCAATGCCCCAGCCATGACTAACTGGCAAACCTTGTTTAATAGTCTATATGTTCCTTACTGTGGTACCTTCTGATATTCCACCAATCTAGGACCCACAGAGCCAGAATGTAATACCTCTGCACTTATAAGCATAAAGAGCAATAATAACATCCTATAATGGACTAGAACATTTTATTACTCCTGTCTTGCATGAAAAGAATGTACCTGTAGTGTATTGCTTCTGCAGGGCTGGAGTTTGGCAATGGTTAATCATATAGTTCTATTCATGCACTAGTGTTATAGTAATATTTAACAAGTGAGAGAGGCTAGACCCAACATCGTGTAGCAGTGGAAACAACATACAATGGAATATTATTGTAGGTAAAGAAGTAATCGGATTATAAAAACTCAGTTCTGTATCTGGCAAGCAAGAAAGCTTGGGAAAGTTTGGGCAATGTGGTTACACAAGCACCATTCCAGGACATGGCAAGAATGATAAATGGAACAAGAAATACTGCTAAGCTGGGGCAAAATTTTGTTATTAAAAGTACACAGAAGTCAAAATGAAATGTATATGGTTTTGATGGAATATGCAATTTAAGAGACTTTTCAATTTACTTTAGTTATTAAATTTACTTAGTTATATTGGTATCTTTTATTGAAATGCATACCTTTATAGGCTCAAGAACAGCAATGCACTACTGAGAGCTAGCTAGTGATTCTTGACTACGCACAAATGTCTTTTGTCATTTGCTCATTATGTTCTGCTAGGTCCCCATGCTGCACTAGGGCTTACTATGTGTTTTACCCATTTGCAAAGGTTTAACACATATTTATATGCAAGCAATAGTGCAATAATAAAATGCTTAAAAACAGATCATTGTCTTTTTGCCCGTTTATTTTCCCTAAACCCAGTAAGGTAGATCTGTAAGGGTTATACTCAGGAGTTCAGGCAGTGATAGGTTGAACTGTAGCAGTTACTGAGAATTGATTTGGGTCATACATGGGCAGGTTTATTATCTAAATGTAGGTTAGAAGCAGAAGAAGCTCATACTCAGATAGATGATCAGCAAGTAAGTAAATCAATTACCATAGTAAGGATCAGAAAAAAAGACTAAACACACTGCTGCTGAACTGTGATCATCTATATCAGCACCAGTAATTGGATATGGAAATGTTGTGACAAAGATTGGTGATAGCCCCTAAGTAGACCAAGTATTAATATAGTGGATAGATTGGAATACTATCCCAAATTATCAACATTTTTTCTGAGTTTAATAAACTTTTATCAGGTGCTATAAGCAGGAACATTGGAATCTAGACCAAGCATAAACATAAATATGTTGACTAGTTTTCTACTGTACCACCACCTTTTTAAAGGGACATTTTGCATATATTAAGTTACTGAATGCTATTGGCTCATATCCAAGTAAGATGACAAACTATCCTGTGGGATTGTCAAAGTTTGGAAGGTCTGGTCAGTTACCCACCCGCAGATGATTATTGTCTCCCCAAGATAGAGCCATGGCCCACAAGCATTCCAATTTTATCTCACCATGACACGGCACTGGCCACAAAATGCTGATGGGCTACTTCTCAAAGGCTTTTTAACCCCTTGCATTTTGGAAAGCCTCCAGTAAATGTTGGGAGGTATGTGATATAAATACCCTGGATAGGTGAAGAGAGAGATGTTAACTATATGGATAAACACACTGGATGCTTTTAGACAGTTTCAGAACTTGATACCACACATGGTTGAGGCCTACTTGATCTGAGGGACATTATAGTATAAAAAGAAAATGTGTTCTCTATGGGTTAAAACCAGGAACACATTTTTGTAGGCCCCTTTCTCCATAAAAAATATTAAATATTATATTTTACAACTTTGGGCAAGATTACAAATGGAGCTCTGTTTATAGCTCTCGCTCACCCATTAACTTTGGTAAAAGTAAACTTTTTAAATGCTTTAGGTTATGCTCGTATTACAAGTTGAAAGTTAAAACAGCACAAAAGCGAAAATACGACGTTCGCAAACAGTTGAAGTTTGAATATTGCGACCATGTTAACGTATTCTCCCAAAGACTTCAATGAAGTGTACAAACTGGAAAAAAACTAACACTCACACTTTAATCTGATCACATTTAACAATAATCTTCACAAAGAAGAATATGTTCTATTTATTCTTAAATATTTCTATTCTAAACCAAAGTGGAATGCAAGGTTTCAATAATAAGTACAATTTGCTACTATGCTTTTACCCAAGAAATATCCTGGTACTTTTGTAGGGACTTGTGTGGGATTAAAAAGTCATTAGTTCACGTATGCAATTAATCCAGGCTGTTTACATTTTTGCGAACTTTATTAGATTTATAGAGTACTTTGAATGTGACTATCAGTACTTTCAGTATCATCTTTAACATAAATATGTGTCACTAAATATTTATATATGTATATATATATATGTGTGTATATATATATATAGATATATATATATATATATATATAAAATTGGCCAACAGTAGGTACAGCACTAATTCAAAACTTACAAATTGCTTTTTATTCAGGTGCTCGTCCGCTTAAGGGTCCTGCAACTCCTCACATGTAATATTCAAAAAGTAACAAAATAGTGTCGGCACTGTTTCTTCATTGAAAATAATTCCTTTATTGGAGTGACATGAAGATAAAACCGCAACAGCAACGTTTCAGGTCCACCTGACCCTTAATCATGCTATGGAATATTGATATCCACCCCTTTAAATAACACCTGTGTG
>CAJPDP010527870.1:0-16117 GCA_905336975.1 Bombina variegata variegata
TGGAGGGATTATGACACTGAATTTAGAAAAAAATTGGGAAAAGCAAGCAACAAATATTTTGGGAGAAAAGAACTGGACATGTGGACTAGACTAGTGAAACCGGACGGTAATCATTGGCAGAAGGGGAGTTATTATGGTAACAGCTGGGGAAATAACACAACGGAGGAGGGAAATAAAAAGATATGTTGGGCATATAACGACAAAAAATGTGACAGACAAAACTGCAATTTTAAACATGCATGCAGATACTGTAAGGGAACTCACCCAGGAGCCGACTGTAATAGAAACACCAGGCGGCCCTTTTCGGCCCACCCAAGGCAAGGGAGCCAGCCAGGCCCAAACTAACTAATCCCATTCACCTATACACCCCTCTCCATATACCAATAATTTTAAAAATCGTAAGAACCTACACAAACACTAAAAGAGCCACCTTTCTGACAGAGTCATTTATGAATGGCTTCTGTATACCAACGCAAGGTGAGATTAAAACTGGGAAATCCCATAACTTAATATCATCTTACCAATACCCTGAGGTGGTGAGAGAGAAACTTACAAAAGAGGTTAAGTTAGGGAGGGCAGCTGGTCCATTTACAAAGCCACCATTAGTCAATATGGTAATTTCACAATTGGGGGGAAGTGCCAAAAAAAAAGGGCAAGGGAAATTTAGACTCATTCATCATTTGTCCGCACCTAAAGGTACTTCAGTAAATGACGCGATAGATGAACAGCTATGTTCAGTTAAATACCAATCCTTTGATCAGGCAGTCCAAATGATAAAAAGGTTAGGACTAGGCCCAGAATTTGGCAAAATAGACATTGAAGTGGCTTTTAGATTGCTCCCGTTACATCCTCAGAGCTATAGGTTGATGGATATCAAATTCCAAGGGCAATATTTCTATGACCGTTGTTTACCGATGGGCTGCGCAATATCCTGCGCATACTTTGAGGAGTTCAGTTCATTTATACATGACATGCTGGTGGTGAACAGGGTTAGTCAGTATAGCGCACTATTTAGACGATTTTTTGATTACAGGTAAAAGTGGAACAAAGCAGTGCAGTTTGTTAATGGCCCAGCTACAATCACTGCTCAAACAATTGGGGGTCCCAATAGCACAGGAAAAGACAGAGGGTCCAGTAACTTCACTGACATTCCTGTGGATTAAAATAAATACACGGGAGAAAAAGTGCAGCCTTCCCCAAGACAAGTTGGAAAAGTTGTGGAATCAATTAGTTAAGGCAAACACATAAAGTTATATAACACTCAGGGATAAGCAGTCGCTGCTAGGGCTTTTGAACTTTACATGTAAGGTTATGCCCATGGGTAGAGTTTTCAACAGGCGTTTGGAACAAGCTTCAGCAGGTTTTAATAACCCAAGAAGCAACATAAAATTGACTAAAGAGATGAAAGAGGACATAAAGATGTGGGCAAACTTCATATCACAGTTTAATGGAGTTAGAATTTGGTAGGAGGGTCTCCACTCCATTCAGGCGCTTCACTTGTTCACGGACGCAGCAGGTTCCCACGGGTTCGGGGCTTATTTACACAGGCAGTGGTGTGCAGAGACATGGCGAAATAACTGTGTGGAAATAGGAGCTACAAAAAAATCTCACACTCTTGGAACGTTTCCCAATAGTGGTCGCAGTGGAAGTTTGGCATCACCATTTAAGTGACAAAAGTGTGAGATTTTGGACTGACAACATGAGTGTAGTGCATGCGATTAACAATTTGGCTTCAAAATCAAAGCCTGTCATTAAACTATTAAAGTTGTTAGTACTTAGGTGTATGCAAAGTAACATCACATTTACGGCAGTTCATGTGCCCGGGGTAAAAAACATTTTAGCTGATACGTTATCTCGGGGTAAATGGGATGTGTTCTGGAAACTTGCACCTAACGCAGAGAGAATTGGAACAGCTTGCCCATGCTATCTTTGGCAGGTTGTGAGTCCGAAAGCATCCTTAGGGATTTGGTAAGACAATCCTTCACCTCCAGAACGTGGAACAATTACAGAAGGTACTGGGGGGAATGGGTCTCATTCATGAAGCGAAACCGGATACAAGTCGATTCCCTTACCGCACTCTACAAATACATGGCAAATTAAAGAAAGAAAGGGGTTAAAAAAGGCCTAATAAAGGCAAAATTAGCTGCAGTTTCATTCTTTAATCAACTAGGGAGACACAAGGACTATACTAAGGAGTTTATGGTTAAGAAAGTTGTGAAAGGGTGGGATAAGGGTAACCCAAGAAAAGACCAAAGGGAACCCATAACGAAAGACAGGCTGGTTTTAATTTTGCAAAAAATAAAGAACATTTGTAAAGACAAAGTTGAAACAACATTATTCAGAGCGGTATACTCATTAGCATTCGCAGGGGCGTTTAGAGTGAATGAAGTGGTAGCAAAAAACAAAAAAGACCTGGAAGGGGGTTTACAATTTGATCAGGTATGATAGTACCAAGACTCCATTATGGTGTATGTGAGGAGGTCAAAAACTGACCAAGAGGGAAAGGGATGTTGGCTATCCATTAATAAAGACATGGATAAGGGAACATGCCCATTAAGAAATTTGCATAGGTATATTGTTACTCGTCCAATGGGAAGGAAACAATTATTTATTCATGCCAAGGGGGAACCTTGCTTCAAGACATATGAAAGACCATAAAAGAAAAAATAGGTGTTTTCTTCGATATAGATAAGGTTAGTTAACAGTAGAGCATAATAAGCAAGTGTGTTTAAAAAAAAAAATAAAAAAAAAATAGGGGTGTGTTTCGTGGAAAATGGAACTGTTCCGAAGGGAACAGTTGGCCTTAAACCACTTACTCTTGTTTGTGTAAAGAGTCTTTTCATATGCAGAGGAAGGGGGAGGGGGGAGGGTGTTTTTTTCTTGTTATACACCCACTTTTAGTGGGTTTTACAGCTAACCTTTTCAACAGAGCTAAACGTGGCGCTTCTAAGTAAGTTGTTTTAGATCAGTATATGTGAATATTATTCTTTATAGTAGTGTCTATTACATGAAGTTATATGAAAAATGGTGTATACTGTCCCTTTAAGATTCTGTCTTTAATTTTCTCTGTTCCAAAATGTCCCCCAGAAAGAATGGAGTCATAACAAAAGTTATTTTATTTCTTGTCCTTTGACCACTCTATATAATAGGTCATATCTTAGAATTAAATGGGGATATACATTTTTAAACTTTCCTTCTATGCCAACTCCATTAACTTGCTTGTAAATGTCTATTTAAACGAACTTGTTCCTACCCAGAATTTTTATTAGTGCCCAGATTGTCATGATGCTGTTCCACAGCAGCACTTGAACCTTGTGTGGAATAAGCTTTATTTGCAGCCTAATTAATTAGTACTTCACATAAACCATTTTAACCTCTATATTTATTTGCCCTAATATTTTTCAGAGAGTGTTTATTTTCCATTTATTCCCCCAACTAAATGGACAAGGCAACAACATTTTTTATCTACTGAGGAATATCCAAGTCCCGTCCCATGAAATCCTACAAATGTGGACAATGAACTTGAATGTGTCTAAATCACCCACACTCAAATCAGGTAACAGAAACAGTGTCAGGCCGCAGTCCTTTCTGTGGCTCATTATCCTTGGATCCAAACTGGGTCCCTTTAGTGACCCAGTATGGTCAAATTTTGGGGATAAAGAAAGACTGCAAAATGAACTACCATTACAATATCTGAGTCTAGATTGAAGCAATGAAAATCATACATTTTAGAGGACATTGGGTATCATGGCAATGAGTGGTAAAACGACACAATCACTGTTTCTCCAAATACTACCTGAGGTCTGTTGGCTTAACAGCTGCAAATCGAGACCAAAATGTCTGTTTAGAGTCCATAAGATCTACTTTAGGAGAATCCCAGTTCTTGGTGAGAAAAAAACTGAAGGGTAAAATGACTGTTTATGAAGGTGGACTATATAGGGGATGTGGTAGTTTGCTGCTCACCACATAGGGTTAAGCTAAAATCCCAAATAGCCATACCATGGTGAAAAGGGTAATAACAGCCTTGCTGAATACCTTTAGAGGTGTGGTCAGGCTAAAGATAAAGAACACACCTTAAAATGTTGATGACCTAAAGCAAATCAGTGAAAGCTCCAAGGCATAATCCTATGCAAGATGCTATAATGGTGATGCTACGGGGGAAAAAATAACAGCATGGTCAAATTCAAATCACTATTAGTTCATCACAACCTGCTATATGTGATTCACTAAATAAATTTTTACATACATGCCAGTGTTTTTGCTCATTAAACCTAATCCTATTTCAGCCTTTCCTTAACTTCCCCAGTACAATTAAAATGAATAGCTGCCAAAGGGGTTAATGAGTAGGATGGGCGAATGTTTTGCAACATTTGAAAAATGAAACAAATTTTAACACATTTGTTCGTTCGTTTTAAATTTTGAATGTTTGTACAATATTCTAACATTCATTTAATGTAATACTATTTCTAATGCTTTTTTAAATGAAATAATCAGTTAAAATTTTTGCAAAAATTCCATTCCAATTATGCAATATATTCAAATTCGAAAAATTTGAATCAATATATTTGTAATAGTATTTCTAATGCTCTCTTTAAATGTAATATTCAAATTATGCAATATTTACATTTAAATGATTATATTTTTGTATCTATATCTATATAGTCCAGGTGTGTGCACTCTCACCATCCATCCACAACAGCCAGGGTGCTAAAGAACTCCGTAATATTATATTGAAATAAGCACTCACTGGACTTCAGCCAACTGTGACAACAAACGTGTTCTTTATTGTGACGTTTCGGGACACAAACAGTCCCTTCCTCTGACAAACAACCAGTGTCAAAATCAAGCCTTTTAAAGATCTTTGTAACCCTCCCCCTGCTTCACAGCCAATCAAAGCTGTCCAAGTCTTTAACAAATTAGTGACATCATCTATTTATATATAAACATTGTTACCTACAAAAACATTAAATAATGTGTGTATTATTAATGTGAGATAATATGAAATAAAGTGAAGTGAATAACTATATATATTATTATGATGCCATCATGGTTGATCCACCCGATCGTCTCTGTGCAGCTATTTATAGTTGATGTAGAATGTAAACAGACTTTTATGGGCAACCAATAAGAAACAGGCTTTTATGGGCAGCCAATAAGAAACAGTTTAACCCTATCACACCCCTATAACATTCTAAACATAAATTCAAGGATATCACTGAATTGAAATAATCGAAAAATTATTGCTCACATATATATACATTGTTATAACCACAGCTGGTGATAAATCTGTTATCAATATAGACTGATTCTTATTCTATCAATAATATAGGGGCTATTATGTATAGAAAACCTATGTGTCCTCCCCTAACTCCGCCTACTGTTGGCGTGCTGAGTTACTCTCTTAGCAACCATGTTATCATAACAACCAGGGTTCTCACCAATTAATAATCCATCGATTTATGATTCTAAGTTAAACCATCTATTGCTATATCACTCATCTTCCTAACACAGCCCCTCTAAAGACTGAGTATCACTACCCACTAGAGTGGTTCTGACTGATAGAGCTTGACCGCAGCAGCAAAAACACGCCCACCTATGATGACGTCACTGATCACCATGGTGACCCGCAATGCACAAGTATAATGATATGTGCCCCACATTAGACTAGCCAAATGTACCTCAAATCCCCAACAGTAATATTAGAGTCACTGAACGAATCTCAAAGCTACTATTAGTGAGGGGGAACTGGCATAGTGAAATCATAACATTGTCTCTTAGCCACGCCCCCTATAGGCGTGCTCACACTATTCACAATCAACAGATGTCAAATAACTAACACCCCTGTCGTTTGTATTGGTGTCTATTTACTAATCCAAAGGTATGTCAAAAGGAAATGGGCCAAATCCTAATTATTAATCCTCCCTACTGGCTCAGTACAGTGAATCTCCATATGTGACCAAAAGTAAAGCAAAACTTTGAAATTAAAAAAGGCTTTTAAAAATTAAAACAAAACTTTAAAATTGAAAATAATTCTGTTCATTGTGGAACATATTGGACAGTGCATCCCAAATTGCATCACTTTCATAACCTCTCCCATAAAGGTTTGGACACAAAATCAAAATAAAATTATATTCTATGTGTGACCACCCTGAGACCTGATCCATGTCACCTATTTAATAATGCCAGTGATAATCCTAGCAATCCCCATATCAATAGAAAGAAAAAAGAAAAAAGAAAAAAAGAAATGAACCAATATAGCCAATAGGAGGGAATATATTTAATAAATAATCCTTTACCGGGGCCAGAGTATCTATTCACCTATCGCTTTCTAACCTACCTCTAGGTGGCTATAATCAGAGTCACCTGTTGCAACAGTATGTGCACAGATGGACCACAGTTGATCAACCATATATAAGGCATCATTCCAATGTGAATGTATATGCAAAGTGACAACAAGATATAAACATATTTAAAAACCTTAAAATCAACAAACAAATATATACCTGATCTATGGTAATCAATACACTACAGTGGATTTGTCCCATGGGTGCTAATACATATATGCTAAGCCACAAATACAAGGGGGACAACCCCCAGAGATCAACCTCAATTCTAACACAGGATCGTGGGCTCTCACAACATGTTAAGTGATATGGACGCCCATATCAAAAACTTTCTGAACGCAAACTCATATTTAGATCGTAGACTCTCATTTAAATCGTAGACTCTCATTTAAACCCCTTTTAAAGCATTAGAGGTAGCACTGCCATCCGGAATGAACATTTTGTCCCCTCGGGCTCAGAGTGCCTAGCTCATAAAATCCAATGCCTTCGTCTTTAAAAGGATCCTGGCTCTGTCTCCCCCTCTTCTCAATTTAGGTACATGATCTATGAGGCGAAATGTCAAATCCTTCACTGTGTGACCTGCCTCCATGAAGTGTCGAGCCACTGGTAAATCCGACTTCCCTTTTTGTATGGCTGTCTGGATGCTCGAATGGTGGTTTGCCATTCTAGTTCTTGCGTCATCCACTGTCTTTCCTGTGTAGAATCTCACATAGGGATAATTAAGGAGATATACCACAAACTGTGTGGTACATGTCAAGAAGTGTTTAATCTCATACCTTCTCTTCCGGTCTAGGTGTTGGAAATGTGTGCCAGTGATCATGCCACTACATGTGACACAACTGATACACCTATAGCAACCTTTCTTTTTGCTAAGCCATGATCTCTGTGATGTAAGTGGATCCATGTCAGTTTTCATTAATGTGTCCCTAAGGCTCCGATCCCTCCTATACCTAATTCTAGGGGCTTGCCATCTCATGAAAAGTAATGATTGATCAGTTTCCAACAATTTCCACTCCTCTATCCCCACTCTAGTAATAATGTAGCTGTCTGCTGAGTATGTGGTCACGAAAGTCATCTGTTGGAGGGGTTCATCATCTTCTTGTGTTAGTAATGTAGACTTCAGAGCTAGATCAGGCATCTCAGAGAGGCTCTTTTTCTTATATCCCCTCTCAAGGAATCTCTGTGTCATCTCTTCCAGTTGAGTTATACATTTAGTTTCATCTGTGTTATTGCGAATATCTCTCTGAAACTGTGCCTTCGGGATGTTCTTTATCAATGTTGGTTGATTGCAACTTTTTGCATGTAAAATAGAGTTGCGGTCTGTGGTTTTCCGGAATAGGGTTGTCCCCAGTCTGTCTCCTTCTTTGAAGATCCTTACATCCAGATAATCTACTCCTTCAGTACTTGTCGTATGACTGAATCTGATGGTACTTGGCATATCATTAAGACTTTTGATTGAAATATTCAATTCCTCTTCACCTCCACTCCATATTAAGAACAGATCGTCAATATATCGACAATAATATTTGACACCTTTATTCTCAATAATCCTCATTATTTCAATTTCGTATTTGGCCATCTATAGATTGGCCAGGGATGGGGCCACGTTGGACCCCATCGTCGTGCCAGATGTTTGCAGGTAGAATGTTTTATCAAAACAAAAGTAATTCTCCGTGAGACACAATCTTAGTAATGTAATGACAACTTCCTCAGATGGGCCAATACATGCTGCTCTCCTCAGGTCTTTAGCCACAGCCGCTATACCGGAATTGTGCGGTATCACAGTGTATAAGATTGCCACATCTAGTGTGACCAATATGTCTGTTGGGTTGATATTCTGTGAGTTGGGTGATCTGTGAGATAAAATCAGTGGAGTCATCAATATAGGACTTCTGTTGTTTTACCCAAGGCTGTAAGAAAAAGTCCACAAACTGCACCAGGGGTTGTAGCAGTGAACCCCTGGTTGAAACTACGGGTCTCCCCGGTGGGTATGCAGCATCTTTGTGAATCTTGGGTAGAGTATACATTATTGGGGTAACTGGGAAGTCTTGTTGTAAAAGTTTAAAGTCTTCCTCAGAAATCTGCCCAGCTATTTTCCACTCAGTCAGTATGTTATCGATCCTCCGTTTTAATTGGTGAGTGGGATCAGCTTGCAGGGGAAGGTACGTATTGATGTCATCGAGTTGTCTCATTATCTCAGCCTTGTAGTCAAGGGTATCCATCACCACTACCGCTCCTCCTTTATCCGCGGGGCGTATCATAATGGAGTTGTCATCTTGTAGTGTTTTTAATGCCATCTTTTCACCCTTGGTGAGATTATCATGGAATCTTGTAGTTGGTTTCTGTTGTGTATATTGAGTCGAATTGTTAGAATTGGGGTAATTTTGACACTGTTTTTTTGTCAGAGGAAGGGACTGTTTGTGTCCCGAAACATCACAATAAAGAACACATTTGTTGTCACAGTTGGCTGAAGTCCAGTGAGTGCTTATTTCAATATAATATTACAGAGTTCTATAGAACCCTGGCTGTTGTGGATGGATGGTGAGAGTGCACACATCTGGACTATATAGATTGCAATAAATTTGTGCAGTGCATCCACTACAAGCTTGATTACCTTTGGATTTTCCCTTTCCTGTTTTCAAACACCATATACCTGAACATGGAATCAATTACATCTAATACTCAAAGTGATGACAAACATGAGGATATATTTACCTTCACAGAAGAAGATGTGGATAATATACACTTTGGCTCAGTGGAGGAGCAACAAGTGGAAGAGTCACACCAATCACTCTATAATATACTTTCAAAATTGAAACAACGTGAGATTGACCTAAATCTACATGGAACATACCTATCAGATTATCATAAAAAAAACGTATGATTCCAAGAGGATTTAGGGTAAAAAATGTACCCACAGTAGGTCGCTCAAACTCTGAATTTTGTATAAATTGGTGCAAAATATTAAACAAATGTTCCTTTGACCTGATGTTGTTGGTCATTAGAAAAGTGGGGTGATTACTAAAAGAGATTAGAGCAGAGATTTCAATCTTTGAACAAGAAAAAAGGGAACTATTGGGATCCGATACAAACATGATTGGATCAGCAAACTTTCAGTACAGATGAAAGCGTACAAACAAGAACTAATTGCATTTAAGAATCGCAAATTACAGACTGTGAGTCAAGATTATACATATAAGAGCATATACAGATGGACACTAGCACTGGACGAAAGAAGAACTTTTTGCCCAAGAAGAGATAGAAGATTAAAAAAAAAAACGATCAATACAGTAGATACAAGCTCTGACCCTGAGACTCTGATTGGAGGAGAAGAAACTAACACTAGAGGTGTCATAACACGGTCTAGAGGAGGGAGAGCACAACCACAGTGAGAGAATCTGAATGGCAATATGGCAGCCTTACCACCATTGGCAGCACACCCAGGATCACATCCTTTTTTAGGTCGAGGCTCAGGCCACACATGCGGAGGGGGGGCACTGCCCGCCGCCTCCCACATCAATGGAGACATTAAGCATAATATTTAACATCAGCTCTCGCCAACTCACTGCTGCTGAAGAAAGTTTACTGAATAAAGGCCTATCATTTGTTCCAGTTTCTAGGATGAATGATTTTAATATATCGATGTTCAGCGATATGGAAGGAACCTAAGATTAAAAGAGTTTTTCCGTAATAATTCAGATCACCAGGATCGCTTCCGAACAAGGGGACAGTTTGACCCCAATTCTAACAACTCGACCATTAACACAGTCACTAACTACCTAACTCAGTATATACAACAGAAACCAACTACAAGATTCCATGATAATCTCACCAAGGGTGAAAGGATGTCATTAAAAACACTACAAGATGACAACTCCATTATGATACGCCCCGCGGATAAAGGAGGAGCGGTAGTGGTGATGCATACCCTTGAATACAAGGCAGAGATAATGAGACAACTCTGTGACATCCATATGTACCTTGCCCTGCAAGCTGATCCCACTCACCAATTAAAACGGAGGATCGATAACATACTGACTGAGTGGAAAATAGCTGGGCAGATTTTCTGAGGAAAACTTTAAATTTTTATAACAAGACTTCCCAGTTACCCCAATAATGTGATGCTGCACGCCCACCAGGGAGACCCATAGTTTCAGCCAGGGATTCACTGCTAAAACCCCTGGTGCAGTTTGTGGACATCAGCCCAACAGACATATTGGTCACAATACATGTGGCAAGCTTATACACTGTGATACCACACAATTCTGGTATAGCGGCTGTGGCTAAAGCCCTGAGGAGAGCAGCATTTATTGGCCCGTCTGAGGAAGTTCTCATTACATTACTAAGATTTTGTCTCACTGAGAATTACTTTCGTTTTGATAAAACATTCTACCTGCAAACATCTGGCACAACGATGGGGTCAAACGTGGCCCCATCCCTGGCCAATCTATATATGGCCGAATACGAAACTGAAATAATGAGGATCTTTGAGAATAAAGGTGTCAAATATTATTGTTGATATATTGATGATCTTAATATGGAGTGGAGGTGAAGAGGAATTGAATATTTGGATTAAAAGTCTTAATGAGATGACAAGTACCATCAGATCCAGTCATACGACAAGCACTGAAGGAGTAGATTATCTGGATGTAAGGATCTTCAAAGAAGGAGACAGACTGGGGACAACCCTATTCCGGAAAACCACAGACCGCAACTCTATTTTACATGCAAAAAGTTGCAATCAACCAACATTGATATAGAACATCCTGAAGGCACAGTTTCAGAGAGTTATTCGCAATAACACAGATGAAACTAAATGTATAACTCACCTGGAAGAGATGACCGAGAGATTCCTTGAGAGGGGATATAAGAAAAAGAACCTCTCTGAGATGCGTGATCTAGTTCTGAAGTCTACATCGCTAACACAAGAAGATGATGTACCCCTCCAACAGATGACTTTCGTGACCACATACTCAGCAGACAGCTATATTATTACTAGAGCGGTAAAAGAGGAGTGGAAATTGTTGGAAGCTGATCAATAATTACCTTTCATGAGATGGCAAACCCATAGAATTGGGTATTGGAGGGGTCGGAGCCGGGGACACATTAATGAAAACTGATATGGATCCACTTACATCACAGAGATCATGGCTTAGCAAAAAGAAAGGTTGCTATAGGTGTATCAGTTGTGTCACATGTAGTGGCATGATCACTGGCACACATTTCCAACACCCAGACCAGAAGAGAAGGTATAAGATTAAACACTTCTTGGCATGTACCACACAATTTGTGGTCTATCTCCTTAATTGTCCCTGTGGGAGATTCTACAGAGGAAAGACAGTGGATGACGCAAGAACTAGAATGGCGAACCACCATTCGAGCATTCGGACAGCCATACAAAATGGGGTCGGATTTACCAGTTCATGGAGGCAGGTCACACAGTGAAGGATTTGAGATTTTGCCTCATAGATCATGTGCCTAAATTGAGAAGAGGGGGAGACAGAGCCAGGATCCTTTTGAAGAAGGAGGCAAGAGGGATCTACGAGCTAGGCACTCTGAGCCTGAGTGGACTAAATGTTCATTCCGGATGACAGTGCTACGATTTATGCTTTAAAAGTGGTTTAAATGAGAGTCTACAATTTAAATGAGAGTCTACAATCTAAATATGAGTTTGCGATCAGAAAGGTTTTGATATGGGCAGCCATATCACTTAACATGTTGTGAGAGCCCACGATCCTGTGTTAGAATTAAGGTTGATCTCTAGGGGTTGCCCCCCTTGTATTTGTGGCTTAGAATATATGTATTAGCACCCATGGACAAATCCACTGTATTGTATTGATTACCATATATCAGGTATATGTTTGTTTGTTGTTTTTAATGCTTTTTAAATATGTTTATATCTTGTTGTCACTTTGCATATACATTCACATTGGAATGATGCCTTATATATGGTTGATCAACTGTGGTCCATATGTGCACATGCTGTTGCAACAGGTGACTCTGATGATAGCCACCTAGAGGTAGGTTAGAAAGCGATAGGTGGATAGATACTCTGGCCCCGGTAAAGGATTATTTATTAAATATATTCCCTCCTATTGGCTATATTGGTTCATTTCTTTTTTCTTTTTTCTTTTTTTTTCTTTATATTGATATGGGGATTGCTAGGATTATCACTGGCATTAAATAGGTGACATGGATCAGGTCTCAGGGTGGTCACACATAGAATATAATTTTATTTTGATTTTGTGTCCAAACCTTTATGGGAGAGGTTATGAAAGTGCCGCAATTTGGGATGCACTGTCCAATATGTCCTCAATGAACAGAATTATTTTCAATTTTAAAGTTTTGTTTTAATTTTAAAAAGCCTTTTTTAATTTCAAAGTTTTGCTTTACTTTTGGTCACATATGCAGATTCACTGTACTGAGCCCGTAGGAAGGATTAATAATTAGGATTTGGCCCATTTCCTTTTGACATACCTTTGAAATAGTGAATAGACACCAATACGAATGACAGGGGTGTTAGTTATTGACATCTGTTGATTGTGAATAGTGTGAGCACGCCTATAGGGGGCGTGGCTAAGAGACAATGTTATGATTTCACTATGCCAGTTCCCCCTCACTAATAGTAGCTTTGAAAATCGTTCAGTGACTCTAATATTACTGTTGGGGATTTGAGGTACATTTGGCTAGTCTAATGTGGGACACCTATCGCTATACTTGTGCATTGCGGGTCACCATGGTGATCAGTGATGTCATCCTGGGTGGGCGTGTTTTTGCTGCCGCGGTCAAGCTCTCTATCAGTCAGAACCGCTCTAGTGGGTAGTGATACTCAGTCTTTAGAGGGGCTATGTTAGGAAGATGAGTGATATAGCAATAGATGGTTTAACTTAGAATCCTAAATCAATGGATGATTAATTGGTGAGAACCCTGGTTGTTATGATAACATGGTTGCTAAGAGAGTAACTCAGCACACCCACAGTAGGCGGAGTTAGGGGAGGACACATACGTTTTGTATACATAATAGCCCCTATATTATTGATAGAATAAGAATCAGTCTATATTGATAACAGATTTATCACCAGCTGTGGTTATAACGATGTATATATATGTGAGCAATACATTTTCACTTATTTCAATTTTGTGATATCCTAGAATTTATGTTTAGAATGGTATAGGGGTGAGATAGGGTTAAACTTATAAAAGCCTTTTTCTTATTGGTTGGCCATAAAAGTCTGTTTACATTCTACATCAACTATAAATAGCTGCACAGAGACGATCAGAGTGAATCAACCATGATGGCATCATAATAATATATATAGTTATTCACTTCACTTTATTTCATATTATCTCACATTAATAATACACACATTATTTAAAGTTTTTGTAGGTAACAATGTTTATATATAAATAGATGAAGTCACTGATTTGTTAAACACTTGGACAGCTTTAATTGGCTGTGAAGAAGGGGGAGGGTTACAAAAATCTTTAAAAGGCTTGATTTTGACACTGGTTGTTTGTCAGAGGAAGGGACTGTTTGTGTCCCGAAACGTCACAATAAAGAACACATTTGTTGTCACAGTTGGCTGAAGTCCATTGAGTGCTTATTTCAATATAATATTTGTATCTATATGTATCAATTTACTAAATTCCGTACCACATAAACTATTGGAAATCTGAATAGTATTTGTTAAATTGAATGTTACATTCGAAATTTCGGATTTGGATATTTGATCTAATTATGAAAATCCAAAAACAAAAGTAACATTCAAAAACGGGAAATAGCATTTGATTACCGTAATACCGAATTAATGAGATAGGTGGATGAAATTAGTTTGTGGTGGGCAGTACTGAAATGATCAATATTAGTAGTTGGGAGCCAAGTTAGTTATTAACTTTAATTATGGTATCAAAGATCATTGATACATTGATAGGCTTTATACAGGTGTTAATTGCAGTGGGAGGTTAACTGAGTATGGAGGAGCATTTATTTTTCTCCCTTCACATTGAGTTTTCGGTATCACTTTGAAATGGTTTGTGCTTTAGCACGACATGAGATATGGACACTGTTATGTTATTGCTGCCTCTGCAATAATAACTGTCTCTATTACTTTCCAAATACCGCAGTGCTTGAGCTACTGATGTTTTGTGCAGTTTGGGTGTGGCATTTTCAGCTTCTATTGATATTGAGAAATTATTATCAATAGTGGCAGATAAAATCTTTGCCATAGTGAGTGGAACGAATGGAGATTTGCAAATAAGTATTCTTAACTCAAACTGACAACATATGGCAAGTTTCCATAGCTCACAGAATTGATCAGAGTTATTAAAAAATAAAAATCTGACAAACTTCTTGAGAGTGGAGAAAGCAGGCCCTCTTTGATATACTGCTTCATTTTTATTTTTGTTTAGTAGCCACAGCAAACATGTTCAAACAAGAAAATATGAAAAAAGTAAAAAGCCCATTTTAGTATATTTCATACCACCATTTCACCGCCAAATGCGATCAAATAAAAAAATTGTTCACTTTTTCACAAACTTTTTTACAAACTTTAGATTTCTCACTGAAATTATTTACAAACAGCATGTGCAATTATTACAGAAATGGTTGTAAATGCTTCTCTGGGATCCCCTTTGTTCAGAAATGCTTTGGCATTGCTTTTTGGTAATTAGAAGGCCGCTAAATACCGCTGCGTACCAAACTTGTATTATGCCCAGCAGTTAAGGGGTTAATTAGGTAGCTTGTAGGGTTAATTTTAGCTTTAGCGTAGAGATCAGCCTCCCACCTGGCACATCCCACCCCCTGATACCTCCCTGACACCTCTCAAACAGCTCTGTTCCCTCCCCCACCTCACAATTGTCACTGCCATCTTTCACTTATTTCTTCAAATGGATCTTTAATTTTACACTTTTTTTGGATAACGGAATTCCATTTTTTATTTAGATATTACTTTTTATTTTTTATTTCATTTTTTTCACGTTTTCACCTCTTTTTGAATTTTTGAGAATTTTTTTAGGGTAATTACCTATTTTTCCCTTTCATGTTTTTCAGCATTTTTTGTGTATTTTTGTGTGTCTTTTTTGCATACCATATCTTTAGGATTTGACACAGATTATCACAGACTTTTTTACCTTTGGGACTATTGTAAACATCAATTAAATACTCTACTTTTCATAAGAGGTGGCTGCAAAATACATCTAACGTAAATAATGTTGTCCCTTTGCTTTTCTCAAAGTTACTGAGCAGAATTTATCAATCAATAATCAATGAGTACACCTTTTTTTTGAGTACCGGCACCTTTTATTTTACAAAAAAGCACTGTATATATATATATATATATAGGTATATATATATATGTGTGTGTGTGTGTGTGTGTGTGTGTGTGTGTGTGTGTGTGTGTGTGTGTGTAAATTAGTGCAAACTATGAAAACATTTCTAAAGTCGTCAGGTTGTAATATGGTAAATTGGTTTTACGTATTCTGCTAATGTGGAAACTACTATTTTTTCATAGTTTCGGAGTAATTGCATCCCCTTTTACGTATAAGAAAATAGTAGCAAAATAATTTCTAACACTTGTCTTTAAACTTTATGTTTAATTTAGGTTCATAGCTAAGCTCACTGCCCCTTCAGAAATTTTTAAACAAAATAGTGAAAATAATTTTATCAATAGCTTTATCTAGTATACTTTTTGGGGCCTATGTATCAAAGGTCTTGCGGACCTGATCCAACAGTGCAGATCAGGTCCACAAGACCTCGCTGAATGCAGGGAGAAATA
>CAJPDP010527878.1:1559-15008 GCA_905336975.1 Bombina variegata variegata
GCACCACAAGACTGGGACTCTCTACAAGCTATTACAGTCCTGCAGCCTATGTCTTTGAGCCACCTCTGAGTTTTGATGAGCAACATTCTAACAGTTATAGATATTTTGGGTCTAAAATAAACTACCGGAGCACAAATAGCTGGGTCTTTTACCAGAAGTCGAGTTGAAGGGCAATACCCTTAAACTTGGAAGAGGAAAAACTGTCTCCCAGCTAATATTTCTTTCAGCAACCTGTAGCTATTTATCTTTGTAAAAATATTAGGAAATAAGGTCTATGGTATAATCAAAACTGCGTTTTGATTGAGCTTTTTATGGATACATCTCAAAGTATTGGAAAATTCTGCTATTTTGTGTTTTTGCTTTAAGCTAGTGGTTTCATGAGGGCTGTTGCTATTTACCTTGCAATAGAGGCTTAACTGTACCTTTTCACAGAGAAAGGAAATTTCCTCTCTGACCTCAGAGATCAGAATTTTTTCATCTAGGCTGACAGAAGCAGAGACTAGAATTTCTAGCCTGGAAGATCAAATATTCACTATGAATAATGATCTATTGATTTAAGGAAAAGAGGTGGCTGCCCTGCGTGCAAGAACAGAGGACGTCAAGAATAGATCTAGAAGGAATACTATTAAAGTAATAGGCCTGCCAGAGAGTGCAGACTTTAGAGATCTTCTGTCTTTTGCATCAGTGCAGTTACCCCAAATCCTAGGTCTAGGGGAAGCGCTACCTCTAGCTGTAGAAAGAGCTCATCGGATGGGCCCACCAAGGAAGGACAATACAAGTCGTCCTATCATGATAAAATATATTAACTTCCAGGAAAAAGTTAATGTGTTTAGAAGCTATCGCAAATTGAGTGAGTGCAGAATTGACCAAATCAAGATCCTACTTTTTCAGGACTACTCAACCGAGACTGCTTCCAAAAGGAAGGAAATGGCACCGTTCTGCACTCGCCTAATTAAAGCAAATTTTAATGCTAGACTCCTATACCCGGCAAGAATCTTGCTCTCTATAAATGGTGTGACGAAAACTGCAAACAATACTAAGGAGGCACTCTTACTATTTAAAGAGCTGAAATTGAAATAGGAAATGGAAAGGATGAAATAAACTAGATAGAGAAATCTGATAAAACATATTTAAATGAAGCTCAGGAGTAAACTACATGTTTTTAAATTCAGTGTTTTTTCCCCTCCCCCTTTTTTTTTTTCCCTCTTTCCCCTCTCTCCCTCCCTCCCGCCCTCTTATCTTGGTGCCCCTTGGCGGGGTTATGGGTGAATTTTTAACTCTCCTATACTTTTTATATAATTATTGAAGATGTTGGGAATTAAAGACTTAAATATACTATCATGGAATGTGGGGGGATTACATCTCCAATAAAACGAAAAAGGATATTAAAACATATAAGTAAATTTAACCCTCATGTAGCACTAATACAGGAGACACATTTAAAAATGCCCGAAATTGTCAAACTGAAAACCTCCTGGGTAGGGGATATCATATCTATCCCTTACGGAAAAAGGGGTATGTATCCTATTTCATAAAAAGTTGACCTACATCATTATTACGCAAGACATAGATCCCTATGCTAGATTTATAATAGAAATTGAGATTCAGGGCCTAATTTTAGTACTCTGTAATATGTATGCTCCCAATAAAAAAGACCCTGCATTTTGGGGGAGGATAAGAACAAAACTCATGTGCTTTAATGGGAAAAAAAATCATAGTGGCAGGTGATTTTAATATGACTCCAATCACAAGTATAGACAGATTTTCAGTAGCACAAACTACCCCTAGCCATAGAAGGAACAATATTTTTAAATATCTCACCCAAGATTTAAAATTACAGGATATTTGGCGCCTACAAAATCCTGACAAAAGAGTTTATACATGTGAGTCAAAGTCACATGGATCTTTTTCCCGGATAGACCTCTTCTTGATATCTGTAAATCTTATGGGAAATACGATAAAAGCAGATATCAAAGAATTTCTTATCTCAGACCACGCAGTAATTTCTCTTCAAATACAAAATTACACCCCTGCATCCCCCGGTTTCTCGTCTTTCTTTTTTCCCAGACATCTGTCAGATAATTTCTATTTTAATAATTGGCTTAAAGAAATATAGAAATAATTCTCTTATAACAACAGAGAGGCCCGACCTAAACCAGACATTTTTTGGGAGACCTTCAAGGCCTATATTAGAGGGGAAATTCTGGCATTTCTCTGTAAATGGAAAAAATATATAAACAGCGGGATATACAGCTGGCAAACCAAGTTAAAAATAGCTACAAACGCTATATTTGAGCACCAACAAAAGACTCCTGGAAAAAATATTCTCTAAGAAGACAGGAGAGAGAACTATTCTTAAAACAAAGAGATATACAAGAGGACAGAAGGTGGAAATATAGGTACAGGAGCAGCTTTGGAAGATCTGCCAAATTTTTCTCTATTCTGATTAAAAATAATACTGAAGATAATTCTATCTTAACCCTCAAAGAAAATGGACATAGAATCCATGACCAAAAAAAGATAACAGAGGCTTTTCTTAAGTATTACCAAGGAATATATACAAAAAGAGAGATAAATGCTCAGAATAAAGAGAGATTTTGGTCTAGATGTATTACTCCCAGAATTAACCCACAAGAACTCTTAGAATTAAACTCCCCCATTACTATAGAGGAGGTTTTAAAGCATATCCATTCAGCCAAGGTAGGGAAATCTCCAGGACCCGACTTTATACCGGCGGAATTATATAAATCTCTGAAAGAGGAAATTTCCCCAACACTAGTTAACCTGTTTAATCAATATTTTATTGAAAATAAAATGTACTCTAAATATTTTACAGCTTCTTCAATTACACTAATACTTAAAAAAAATAAAGACCCTGAAAATATAAGCTCTTACAGGCCCATAGCCCTCCTTAACAATGATTATAAAATTCTTATGTCTATTTTAGCACACCGACTTAAAAAATATCTGGGTTCTCTGAATTATGAAGACCAAGTGGGATTCATGAAGGGCAGAAACATATCTAAAATAATACGCAGGGTCTTTACAATTATGGAATATTTTTGGAATAAGGAGAGTGAAAATAGAAAAAAATAAGAGACCAGACCTAGCAATACTCTCGGTTGATGCCAAAAAGGCCTTTGATCTAATTAGCTGGGACCATTTTAGGACGGCCCTGAATAGTTTTGGGTTCCAGGGGAATTTTTCAAATCTTATACAAATGTTTTATAAACAGCCTATGTCTAATTTAAAAATCAACAAGTGTTATTCCGATAATTTCATCTTGGAGAGAGGGACAAGGCAGGGATGCCCACTCTCCCCATTATTATTTAATATCTCACTGGAACCACTGGCCATTCTCCTCCTATATTGGTCAATATAAATCTGTTCTAACACTTTTTGCAGATGATCTGCTTTTATTTCTAAGTAATGCAGAATCCACCATTAAACAGTTTATAGCTCTGGCAGATCTATTCGGATCAATCTCCGGATATAAGATCAACCTGGAAAAATTAGAGCTTCTATGGATCATCCCTCCTTATTCAATCAACTTTCACTGCCCATTTAAAATAGTAGACTCAATAAATTATTTGGGAGTTAAAATTTGTAGAGATCCAAATAAGTGTTACAACCTCAATTATGTACCTTTATTCTTAAAACTAGAGGAAAGTTTAAAAAGGTGGTCTCAACTGCCAATTTCTCTATCAGCTAGAGTCTCTCTAATTTAAACTATCTTTTTCCCTCAGCTTTTGTTTTTACTACAAAATCTTCCCCTCATTATACATAATAAAGATATTTTAAACTTTAATAGAGTTACAGCAAGATTTATTTGGCAATATAAAAAAAATAGAATCTCTGCTAATAAATTATCCCTACATAAATATGCAGGAGGCCTAGCTCTTTCAAATCTAAAATTCTACAATTTGTCAACTTTAGTAAAGGTTGTATTAGATTGGATCACAGGTAAGAGTATGGGACTCACTCTAGTTTAGAATCTATAATAACGAAGCCTCTCTCCCTGAAAGCCATCATACACTGCCCTATTATGAGTATTCCTGATCAGTTACTAAAAATGCATATACTTAGAGGACCAATATTAGCTTGGCAGAAATATACACGAGAAATTCAAGTTAATTACAAACTATCTAAATATCTCCCAATAAGAAGGAACCCGGAATTCCCACCGGTAATCAATTCTGCTGTATTCAAAGAATGGGAGGAGAGAGGTATCAGAAATTTGATACATGTAAAGGAAACAAGCTCCGTCGGTATGAAAACATTTGAGGCATTAAAACATGAATTTAATCTCAATAAACATAGTTTTTTTGCATATCTCCAACTAAGACACTTCTACTATCAAATCACTAAAGATAATGATTTAAAATGGGAATTGGGCAACTTAGACCCTGCAATTAATCTGTATAAGCAGGGGCTGTACTCTATATCTTTTTTATATAATATA
Source organism: Bombina variegata variegata (assembly GCA_905336975.1). NCBI lineage: Eukaryota > Metazoa > Chordata > Amphibia > Anura > Bombinatoridae > Bombina > Bombina variegata. The sequence continues at coordinate 6,022 of CAJPDP010527878.1, forward strand.
CTGATCAACAATCTAGCAGAAACACATTTGAATAGACTCCAAGTAAAATGGAGAAAGGATTTTCCCTCTGTAACTCTGGAAGAGATAAGAAAAAGTTTTGAACTAGCTAGTACTTCTTCCTTCTTAGAATCTTGGAGAGAATCACATTGTAAATTAATAAATAGGATCTACATAACCCCAGCACTATTGGGCAAATGGGCTCCTAATGACATTCTGATTTGTTCCAGATGTAATATGAGGTGGGCGGACCATGAACATTGTTTTTGGTCCTGCCCAAAAATCAGACAATTTTGGAACAAAGTTATTTATTGGCTCAATAGGGCCTTAGAAAGGGAGTTTTCCCTAGATATAAAAACTATTTTTTTCCTATGTACACCAGTGAAGCATAAAAAATGTAACACTGATCAATACAGTTATATTATTAGGAAGATATTGTATTCTAGTAAATTGGAAATCTAATAAGGCTCCCTCCCTTGCTGGCTTTTTAAAAGAAATTAAAGATCTTATAATCATGGAGCAATATCTTATATCATTCAATATAGAGAAATCTTTAAATACTTATCTAGGGAAGTGGCTGGGCCCCCTTAAAACATTCTCTATGGAGTTGCAATTGCAATTAATAGCACCCCTTAAAAAATTGAACGTGTTTTGTTTGTTAGTACAAAATGAGACCCTTCCAGGTTTATGGCTTTAACAGTAAGATGGGGTTGGGAATTTATAAGGGGAGATGAGGGGGAGGGGGAGGAGGGGAGAAAGAAGGAAAAATAAAATTTGCTTTACTCTGTTTTATACTTTTTTTTTTTCCTTCCCTGTGTCTTGTCTTGTCTGTCCTCTTGGGCTCACAGGCAGAATTTAGTTATTATATTTGCCTATATCAGGTTATGACCAAAGTCTAGTAAAGTTTACTATTGATAAAAGTGTAGATCAAGTTTTTGTTTTTCTGCTTGTTTTTTCTTTTTTTTTCTTCTGATAGTATGAAGATTGTATCTACTGCCATCGGCATAAGATAGTATATGTTCTCGAAGTTTTACCTGAGATAATGTTAGTAGGGCTCAATGATAGATTTTGAGGTCTTTTGAGTATGAGTTTATGCCCACAGAAAGGAGCTAAATTAAAAATCAAATATATATTTATTTATTTTTTGTTTAGAACTGATGTATTGTAAGGAAAATTCTGGATCTTTAAGATATCGTATGTTATTGTTATTTTATGTTAAAAGTAAAAACCCCAAACAATGTTGATTATAATGGACAGAAAGAAATATTGTCGTTTTTCTGTTTTTACTTGCTGCCCTACGTGGCGTGAGGTCTGTACAATGATTATATTGTTGGTATTAAAATAAAAAAAATTAAAAATAAAAAGATCAAGATAATACACTTTTTATCAGATGAAAAAGTTTCATTTAAAATTTGAATATATGTTTAATTGTCACTCTTGTATTGTGTTATCTTCATTAAAGGGACAGTCGACAATAGAATTGTTATTGTTTTAAAAGATAGATAATCCCTTTATTACACATTCCCCAGTTTTGCATAACCAACAATGTTATATTAATATTCTTTTTACCTCTGTGATTACCTTGTATTTAAGTCTCTGCAGTCTGCCCCCTTATTTCAGTTGTTTAGACAGACTTGTATTTTAGCCAATCAGTGCTAACTCACAATTAACATCACGGGAATGAGCAAAATGTTATCTATATGGCACACATGAACTAGTGCTGTCAAACTGTGAAAAACTGTCAAAATACCATGACATAAGAGGTGGCCTTTAAGGGCATAGAAATTAGCATATGAGCCTATATCTATCCACTTTAAGCTTGATGTCTTGTCCTAACTCTCCAACTGTAATGCCTCCACTTACAGCTCCCTAGTCATTGGCTTCTTTAGCTTCTGCTTCACTTCTGAAATATTTCTGTCAAGAAGGAGGATATGATTTAGCTTTTTATTTTAATACTCCAGTAGCTCAAATAATTTCTACTTAAGAGCTAACATTTAGAAAATCTGAAGAAATTGATGACAAGACTGAAATTGAAATGGAAGCAATCTATACTGAGACTCAAGCTGAATTGGTATGTAATTGTAGTATATCAAGGCAAAGGGAAATAGAACAAATTATCAATTATAAACCCCAAATATGTCACTAGTATAGTATATAGTCAGAAACAACTGGCTGTATACTCTGTGGGTAATATTCCCATGCCAATAAAATATGGGGGGTGCTCACTATCCTGGTAATGTACGTAGGACAAAAAGAGGGAAAGTGGATAGTCCAGAACACTCAGTCAAATACAATAAATGAGTATGTCACAGTGAGGTTAACCCAGGACGAGTGAATATTAAAACTTAACATTTAATAATAAAATTTAAGAAGTAGATAAATACTACTAATGTAGGTGTATGTAAAACTCATAACAATACAGAGAAAGCAGGCTTGCCCAGGTAAACAACCATACAAATATAATGTCAGTAGTAAACCACAAGTATATGGAATTGTCTGGCAGTGATGCACCCAAAAATGCTCGCGGATTGCACAGAGGAGCTATCTAAAAAGAGGATTGTCCTCAAACAATTTTAACTATTACTAGTGCAATACTGGAGCGGTGCGAGCCCCGTCAGAGTTCCAATATCAACCCATATAAGATATTTCCCACCCAGATAGACCTAAAGTATGTCTCATCTTGTCCATACTGCCGTTGCAATTTTATCTGCTTTAATAAAATCAGTAAGCTATATCTGTTGCTAATTTTAACCTCCTCCCCAGATTTTTAAAGGATATGACCGAGCATATCTAACGCAGATAATTGCGAAAGAACTCTAGTAAATTACATAATGAGAGTAACAGCTAGCTGTATCTGATAATGAGATGTATTATGGGATGATCATCATCTTTATATGTGCATATGTTATCATACATGCTCTTTGAATATTGGTCTGAATAATAATATCTGCATTTAATTTATGAACACATACTCAGTTTGCTGTATGATCTAGACAAACACAGATAGTTATCAGATGGAAATGTACACCACGTATATGCTAATGCCCATACTAGGTAACGCAACTGTAAAACTTCAGATGCATACCTGGATACGTTCATATGTTATTGTTTCCTTGTATTAATATAAAGGTTCGATATAGGTGTTCATGACTTTGAATATTATATAGAAATATATTGTAAAGGATCCCGTAAGAGATTCATTATGGGATGTCTCTCTAAAGCCTATATGTTATTATTAGCATTTATCATTAGAACCAAGTCTTAACTATGTGTTTATTTATTTTTCTTTTGATGCAATGTTATTTGCCTCAATAAAATTTCAGTATAACGTACCTCTTGCTTAGATCTTGATAAGATGCATTTTGCAATTTTTGTGTAGATACTTGCAAATAAATGGTATAAATTATACAATAAAGGATCTATGATCAACTTAAATGAGACTAACAATATAATGATCTTATACAGTTTCTCGTAATTCTTGGATATCACATAGGAATATTGGTTCAGATATACCATTCAATTTTATTAGGATACACTATTATAATGAGGTTCCAGTATTTTGTCAGCGCTATTTTCATCGACTTCATTTCCCTGATACCCATTACATATAAACATATAGGATTGTCGATTCTCAAGCAAAAGTGTAATGAAGGTATAATCTTCTAAAGTGGTGAAATCGGATATTGTCCCCGCCCCCTTCTTCGTCACCGTATTCTTGGTCATGTGATTGACACTTATCCAATGATAAGAGGACTAACCACATTGGCTTCTCAAATGGTTGTGTAAGAATTCTCACCCATGATTGGTCTATTATAACGTTTAAGCAGTGAGGCTTTCCCAAGTCGGGTTAGTCTTTGAGAAAGCCATTTGTTTGGCGAAATGCGCATCAGGTGCTCGTTTTGAAAGCTCTGCTGCCTTATCTTATGTTCTGTCATGAACTTATAATGACAAGCCTGCGTTCTCTGTATTTTTATGAGTTTTACATACACCTACATTAGTAGTATTTATCTACTTCTTAAATTGTATTATTAAATGTTAAGTTTATTCACTTGTCCTGGGTTAACCTCACTGTGACATACTCATTTATTGAATTGGTATGTAAGTCTGAAGACCATGAGTATCATCCTAAAAGTAACTCATGTAACTATCCCTGCTCTTCAGCCTGAAAAAATAATCCCTGAGTAAAATTAATTTTACCCCAAAGTCTGTAATCTAACCTCACTCTGTCCAGAAAGAGATTTTCTTTAGCTGCTACTTAGAACCAGTCATTTCAATAAGTAAAAACTCCAGCCTCCATTTACAGTGTGGAAACTACTGCCTTACACTTCCTTGCAGACTTTCCTACTTCTAAACCTGGTCCATGAATGGTCATTCCTGATCCTAAACCTTGTGACAATATTTCTAAACCTGGCACCCAATTGGCATTCCTGATGCTGAACCCTATGAGGATATCTTTGAACCTGACCCATGAGTGGTCATTTCAGATCCAAAAAACATGTGAGGATATTTATGAACTGCCTCTAAGGGGCATTGCTGATCCTGAACCCTGTGAGGATATTTCTGAACCTGGCCCCCTGAGTGGACATTCCTGACCCTGAACCCTGTGAAGATATTTTTGAACTTGGCCCCCGAATGGGCATTCCTGACCCCCCAAACCTGTGCCGATGTCTCTATATCTGTCCCCCAAGAGGGCATTCCTGACCCCAAACAATGTGCTGATGATATCTCTGAATCTTGTACCAGAGAAGGCATTCCTGTTTCCTGATTGCTGTGAAGACACTATTGAACATGGCCCAGAGGTGGACACTCCTTTTTTAACCATGAATTGGGCACTTTTGTTTATGACCACAGTGTGGGTATTCTTTTGTTTAGCACTGTGGTGAATATAACTATACCTAACCCTGAAGATAACCAACCCTGCCCTCTGCTCAGAAGTGAGTATGATTATTGGCTCTAAGGTTGTTTCTTGGATATTTTATTTACAGACCCTGAAGATAGCCCTGCCCTATGCTCAGAAGCAAGTATGGTTCATGTCACAAAGGTGGTTTTTGTAAATATGCCACATGTGATCACTGAGGAAGACTTGCCATCTGCTCTAAAGTGAGCATGGTTCTTGACTCCAAAGTGGGTCAGTTTTCTTTTTCCTTTACCAGTCCAGTCCTCATCACCAGACCTTCAATAAGCAATCTGTCTGGGCATGGGTTTGGTCCTTTCTCTAGTTCTGTGTATTGTTCAGACACAAGGTAACCCTGATCCTTACTCCTGAGATTATTCTTGAAAAGCACACATTGGACCATGGTTATGTAATGAGGTTTACAGATCTTGTCTCTATAACTACCACAAGTCCTACTCCTTACTTTTGTCTTGTGAATCATGTATTGCACATCCCTTCTATTAAACCGTTTTAGTAGAATATGCAAATCTACTTACCTCTGAATAATCTCTGGTTTGGTGAAAACTTTGGTCTCTATGCTTCCAACGCCTGTATTACTCCTGTTACAAGAGGTCTTGATTTCTTTCTGTTACTTTAGCAATAAATCTCTCACCTACCATTCTTGATCACTGATGGGATCTATAAACCTCCATGCATATACGGGATGTCCTTTTCTCTTAATTTCATTGGTTTCCGGAGGTTGCCTTTGAGGAGGGGGAATTGTCATGTCTTGCCTGTCTTACCAGTGTTGCTGTCTCTTTAAGAAGCTCCTTTTTGCAAGACCTTTTGTTCAATATTATGTGTCTTTAAGAGGCAGCCTCTCTTTTTTGTGAGCTCCATTCACTGCTGTGATGTCTGACTAATTGGTTTTACATGAATCTGTATAAGGATTGTTCAGAGCTTTGTTCATTGCATTAGCATATGTTAACATTGTCTGTGCAACTGCCAAAATGTGAACCCTTTTCTGTTTTTATACAGCCTTCCCATGTGTATTAATACTTAGTCTGCTCTGGATAATTCATCTAACTATCACTTTGATTACAACTACTTGTTTCCTGTTAGATTACCTGTTTCTGTTCTAACTTCTCATCTGCATCATGTGCTACTTCCTAGCTATACAAGTAGATATTTATCAGCTCTGCAACATATCACACTCCTTGTGAATTGCTGCAATAGTTGCTTGTATTACTCTGCAAAAAGTGGATTTCTATTAGACATACAACTTGTCTCATCTCCCTATTAACTGCTGTATTATATTTTCATGACTACTTCAGTTTAAATGTTACTACTCGCAGGCTCTGTATCTAGCCTGCATTCTAATCATCTGTGCTTGAACTTCACTTTGCAGCTCCTATACTATGTGTCAACACGAAATCTGTTTTCTACAGCCTTGATCTTGTATTTGAAACTCCTTCTAAATGAATTGTTGTCAACACCCACAATGTTCTCTTTAGTCTTGTTCTGGAACTTGTTCTAACCTGTTTTCAGTTATTTATTTCTGCTTCCAGACTGGTATGTCTTCGGACTGTGACAGTAGGTTGCTTAGGTTAGAAGAAGTCAGATAGGTAAATTTATGTTGGTGGTATCCATTGTGTGATGGGGGTTGCACTGAAGGAGGTAATGCAGGTGGGGTACTTTAGGTGTTAGGGCCTTTGTGTGAGAGAGCATTAGTGGTTTTGAGGGACTTGTGCATATTTTAAAGTTGATGGGTTTATAGGGTTGGAGGTTCATGGTAATGGTTAAAGTACAGGGGTTACAGTAAGGATCCATAAAGTGTTAAAGTTACAGTAAAGATTAAATAGCTAAATGCTACATTAATTGTTCATGTACTTGAATGGTCAGTGGGGCAAGAGGTATGTTTAGGGGTAGTGATCATTTAGATCTGGGGCAAAAACATTAATTTTGATGGAATTGTCTGATTAACTAGTTCTCAGGATAGCCTTATTCATATCCTAACTTTTCTTTAATTCGCTTAAAGTTTTTGTCCATACCCTAACACTATTGTAAGTCAATTCCATTAATTACCCACCCTTTCTGTAAATAACTAATTATTAGTGTTGTGTGGTTTTCAGCTATGGAGTTAATAGATGGGGCAAATAATACAAGGTTGGCAAAAAAAAGATGGATCCAGCTTTACATTTCTGGTACCTACAGGGTTAATGTTTTAGGAGGGTTGAAATTACAGTTAACAATGGGATTGGTAGTATTTTAGTCTTGGCCAAATAGGTCTGTGCCTAGGTCAGTAGGTTTTTAAAGGTCTAGCACGTTTTGAAGAACAGCTTGGTTTCTATTCCCTAGGAGACAGAAATTGAGAATATGGTTGCATCACTCAAGCCAGCTTCTTTGGGGAAATCACCTTAAAATTCTTAAAATAAATGTAATTTATCTAAGAAAAAAAGATGTTTAGGTATGGTAAACACAAATCTGTTTTGCCCTTTAATTTTTGTCAGTTTTGAGCTCAACAATTATATATTTAATACATATTCCCTAGTTGCATATATAAGTATTTAATTTTGTTTGCTAGTGTGGGACACACTGCTTGTATATGCTTCCTTTACTGTAGTCAGTTAGAGACAGGTATAAACAAGTTTTTACACATATACTAATCAGCCACAACATTAAAACAACTGACAGGTGAAATAAATAACATTGATTATATTGTCACAATGGCACCTGTAAGTTGGGGGGGGGATATATTAGGCAGCAAGTGAAAAGTCAGTCCTTTAATTTCATGTGTTGGAAGCAGGAAAAATGGGCAAGCGAAAAAATCTGAGTGACTTTGACGGGCTAAATAGTGATGGCTAGATGACTGGGTCGGAGCATTTCCAAAACGGCAAGTATTGTGGGGTGTTCCCGGTATGCAGTGGTTAGTACCTACCAAAAGTGGTGCAAGGAAAGACAACTAGTGAACTGGCATCAGGGTCATGGGTGCCCAAGGCTCATTGATGCAAGTGGGGAGCGAAGGCTAGCCTGTCTGGTCTGATCACACAGAAGAGCTAGTGTAGCTGAAATTTCTGAAAAAATGATGGCTGGCAAAGATAGAAAGGTGTCAGAACACACACTGCATCACATGTTGCTGCATATGGGGTGCATAGCTGCAGACCAGTCAGAGTGCCCATGATAACCCCTGTCCACTGCCGAAATCTCCTTCAAGGGCGAGGTGAGCATCAGAACTGGTCCATGGAGCAATGGAAGAAAGTTACCTAGTCTGATGAATCACATTTTTTTTTAGATCAGGTAGATGGTCGTGTGCATGTGCGTCATTTACATGGGGAAGATATGGCAGCACGATGCACTATGGGAAGAAGGCAGGCTGGTGGAGGCAGTGTTATGCTCTGGGAAATGTTCTGCTGGGAAACCTTGGGTCATGGCATTCATATGGATGCTACTTTGGCACATACCACCTACCTAAATGTTGTTGCAAACCATGTAACCCCTTCATGGCAATGGTATTCCCTGATAGTAGTGGCCTCTTTCAGCAGGATAATGCATCATGCCACACTGCAAAAATTGTTCAGAAATGGTTTAAGGAACATGACAAGTTAAAAGTGCTTCCTTGGCCTCCAAATTCTCCAGATCTCAATCCGATCTGTGGGAGGTGCTGGAACAACAAATCCGATCCATGGAGGCCCCAACTCGCAACTTGCAGAACTTAGAAGAGAAGAACACAGAGGCGCCCAATGGCCTAATACCACAAAGACCACAGTGAAAAAAGAATAATAAAAAAACTACTCACAAACAGACTGCACCTTAAGGTGCAAAGAAGCAGAACCTCACAGTTGCCCAGCAAACTGGATGAGCGCAGGCGGATATCCAGGAATGGTTCCTCACCTGTGGGGTTCAACGGTGTTCCTAGAGGTGGAGATACAGAGCCAACATAGCCCAGCACAGTTTTGTACAATTGTATGTGTGTAAAGAGTAAACACACGTACGTTTTTCAAAGCCCCACCAGGTGCATTACCCACAGGCTGGAGCTTCTCAGCCGCCCAGCTGACTGATTCCCAAGGTTTCAGCGAACAGAAAATTGTTCCCAAAATGGTTCATGGGTAAAAAATGC
>CAJPDP010527912.1:0-10582 GCA_905336975.1 Bombina variegata variegata
CTAAGATACAAGGTAATTACAGAGGTAAAACGTGTATTATAACTGTGCTGGTTATGCAAAACTGGGGAATGGGTAATAAAAGGATTATCTATCTTTTTAAACAACAAAAATTCTGGTGTTGACTGTCTCTATGATATCCTAGAGTTTCAACTCTTATTGATCTCATGCATCTGTCTTATTAGATGACACTGTCTTCTTTTGCTGTGTGTTGACAGCTAAGCCCATAAAATCACTTTCCTGAGAAGCGTGAATTGCACCTTATAGGTTCATCAGTGGTAGGTAATAAAAAAAGAAAAGCTTTTTGGGAAGAATGTTTTTTAAGATAGTTCTCATAAGAACAGGACACAAAAAAAGAGAAAGAACAATTAACCACTGACATTCTAAAATCATGAGGTCTTCATGACATAAGAAAACATAATCATGTCCACTCGCACCATATTAAATAGGCCCCTAAATCTAACTAAAGCTGCCCTCATATTTGTAATGCATGCTTTATAAGGAGCCAACATGGAAGGTTGTATTTAGGGACTCAGATACTGTAGGGGCTGTAGAGAGGTATTGGGTTTAACATATCTTGGCAATAGCTGTAACTAATTTTCCATTTTATTTTTATAGAATTTGTACTTTATTTTATTATTGTATCTAACTACCACTTAGGTCAAAGTATACTGTCTTGTCTTTAAATCAGAAACGGGAATAAAAAAAATTAAAACAAAAATATTCTTATAACGTTAAATACACAGAATTTTTTTTATTTTTTTTTTAATGTGCATCAAAAATTATATTTTATCATAAACGTAAAATTTGTATGTAAATTACACAGGAATAAATCATATTAAATATGCACAGCATAATCATAAATTAAGTACACTGGATGTGCAAAAAAAAACACTTAGAAATTTGTATTTGTAAGTACAAAATACAAAGTGTAACTGTTTTTTGTTTTGTTTGCTGAACATGGGCAATTCATGGGCATATATTAAATTGTCTTTCAAATCCCAACGAAATTCTGTAAACATTTTTGCCCTACAGATCTTACAGTTTTTTCTTGCAACTTTAAAGCTGACAAACTTTTATAAAAATATACAAAACACTAAATACTCTGAAAGGAAACCCTATGCATACATAAAATAACAGCCAATTTAAGGTACAGTGCACTAAAAATAGTGTAATTTACTTTGTATAAAGCATAATATTAAAGTTTAAAGTGATAGTAAATTCTAACATTTGTGAAACGCTAGGATTTACCAATGCAACAAATAAAGGGGACTTTCAGTCATGAAGTATAAAATTCTTCATGCTGAAAGTTCCTTTATTTGTCTGCAGCATTCGCCACGCTGAGCACCTTAAGTCGCCCACGGCAGAAATCTATTTTATCATTGAGGTGATCTTAGCCAATAGCGTGCTAGCTATCCGGCATAATGCCAGCTGGCCTGCACGGCTATTGGCTAAGAGGTGTAAACATCACCTCATTGACGCTGTAAACAAATAAAGGAACTTTCAGCCTGAAGTATTTTATACTTTATGACTGAAAGTGCCCTTTATTTGATGCACTGGTAAATCCTAGCGTTTCAGAAATGTATTATCACTTTAAACATACGCCGGGTTCTCCCTATGTACTTCATCCACCACTGTGAACTTTAACATAGCAAAGAGCTCTCATTATTTCTATAGGATATATCTCGCAACACGCCGAATCGGCTTTGCACCAGCAGTTCACAAGAACTGCTGGTGAAATGATAAATGCCGATAGCGTATGCTGTCGGCATTTATCGATGTGCAGCGGACATGATCCGCAATATCGGATCATGTCCTCTCGCTCCATATTAAATAGGCCCCAAATCTAACTAAAGCTGCCCTCATATTATTAATGCATGCTTTATAAGGAGCAAACATGGAAGGTTGTATTTAGGGACTCAGATACTGTAGGGGCTGTAGAGAGGTATTGGGCTTAACATATCTTGGCAATAGCTGTAACTAATTTTCCATTTTATTTTTATAGAATTTGCACCTTATTTTATTATTGTATCTAGCTACCACTTAGGTCAAAGTATGCTGTCTTGTCTTTAAATCAGAAACGGGAATACAAAAATTAACGTTAAATACACAGAAAAAAAAGTCCCCTTTATTTGTTGCATTGGTAAATCCTAGCGTTTCACAAATGTTAGAATAAAATACTTCATGCTGAAAGTTCCTTTATTTGTCTGCAGCATTCGCCGCCCTGAGCACCTTAGGCCGCCCACGGCAGAAAGCTATTTTATCATTGAGGTGATCTTAGCCAATAGCGTGCTAGCTATCCGGCATAATGCCAGCTGGCCTGCATGGCTATTGGCTAAGAGGTGTAAACATCACCTCATTGACGCTGTAAACAAATATTGGAACTTTCAGCCTGAAGTATTATATACTTTATGACTGAAAGTGCCCTTTATTTGATGCACTGGTAAAACCTTTCAGAAATTTACTATCACTTTAAACATACGCCGGGTTCTCCCTATCTACTTCATCCACCACTGTGAACTTTAACATAGCAAAGAGCTCTCATTATTTCTGTAGGATATATCTCGCAACACGCAGGGTTAACCCCTTTATTTCAGTAGAATTTGATGAGCGCTGCCCCTGCTAGTGTTGAATTGGAAAAATGCGTCTTGAATAGCAATTTTGTTTTTAGATTCGGCAACTACGTATGAATTTCAAATGAATCGTAGATTTTTTTCTGACAAATTTCAAAGTTAGTTCAATTTCCCTTCTGCATCATGTGACAGCCATCATCCAATTGCAAAATGCATATATGTATATACTGTGAATCTTGCACATGCTCTGTAGGAGCTGGTGACTCAGAAAGTGTGCATTTAAAAAGATTGTGTACATTTTAATAATGGAAGTGAATTGGAATGTTGTTTACAATTCTGTGCTCTATCGGAATCATAAAAAAAGTTTAATTTTGACTTTAGTGTTTGTTTAAGATTTTGGGTTGTAAATACAAAACAATTCCTTTGCAGAAAAAATATCATTCATATCAACCTCTCTGTATGGTTGAAATGTCCTGGACACATACATTGGTTAATTCCGAGAGCGAGCGCTGAAAAAGCGCTTTGAGTCCCACTGGGAGAAAGGCGCTATATAAATACTAGTTATTATTATATTATTATAATTATATATCTAGTTCTTTAAATGTTTCTGAACATGAAGTTGGTATTCTAAAAGTTCTATTTACAGCTTTTATAATGTGGCACATTTGCTGCTTCCATATTTTAAATCACTAACACTTGTAAGCTAATAGCCTCTTCTAGAGTCACCACCAGATTTTACTTGGTTACTGGACAAAATAAGTGGTCAATATTCACACAAACCCTTGCTTGATCCAGTATTTTATAATTAAAATGTTGGACGTTTTGGTCTTCAGATTGGTCTGGGATTGTGATGGTAATACTGGCTGTTGCTCGGTCATTTTTTAGTTTTCATTTTAAATGAGCAGATATAAAACCTTGCATTTTCTGAAGAAAATTGGGTAAACCATCAACATTTATTTATATATGTATATATAGACATTTTATGGACGTATTTTGTTTTTATTTTTAATTTGTTATTGCTCTGTTAAAGGGTACATTCTTTATCTTTGTTGTAGCTCAATTTACTGTCCTCCAATATTTCTGTAGATAGAAGTCAGAGAGCAATGATCTATTTTAGAGGTTTGTGTTTTGCACAAACATCCACTTCCTGTTAGTTTTATCTTTTTAATGTAAATTATTTTAACATGTACAAACTGTGTTCTTTTATATGCATGTTTTTTTTTTCTGCTGTAAATGGACAGAATGGTATCAATAACGGTAGCAATTATTTCTTAATTTATTGTAGCACACCATTAATATAGGAACCATAAATGTAATCAACGCATGAACGCAGCAGCGGGACGTGGTTCGTTAACAGCACTGAAATTACGCGTGAATAAAAATTACTAAAACCTTCATGTAATGTATTCAATTACCTTACACATATTATGGATTAATGAAAATTGATATTAAAATAAAAAAAAGTACTTAATAAATAAATGAACAACTAGTTAACAGTCTTGTTTTCTAATCAGGCGTTGCTGCGGGCAACTTGTTTGGGTCCTAACTGGAGTGGGGAAGTCAGGGGGTTCTGCGCATGCTCTTTCCTTTCCTGCTCAGGCCACCGATCAAGCCGCAAAGGTGAGCTCGTTGTGTCTGTGTTATTTAATCCGTTGTGAATTGTGGCCATCCGTGCGGATTATATCATTTATTTCAGAGATATCATAAAAGTGACTCCAGAGGCACCGGATTAGCTCTGTATTATCGGGCAGTAAAATTTAGTTTGTGTTCTAATTACAATGAGCCTTGTTTTAGGCCGCTGCAACTGGCTGTTAACATAATCACGTTTTCATAAATAATTAGTAATTATCATGTTTGTGGGTCACACTGAGAACGCGAATAGACTTAAAAGATTGTTTTTCGTGTGGCAATTGCAAACAAACTCATTCCGGCAATGCTATCGGCCTCCTTTGCAGCACCCATCTCTAGTTTACTCAAAGGGCTGAATGCGCTTCCGATTCCTGGTTTATGTGAAGCCGAACGTTTCATAATGTGTGCGTTCTCTCATAGAATAGTATCGTATCACCTTCTTCATAGCTGGATATTTTAATTGTGATGCATTCCTTACTTTTTAGTAATTGATTTTAGTAGTATCTGACTTGGAATATGCTCCATTTCCCTCTGTCAGATAATACTTTATTGTAGTGACAAAGTGAGTTTTAGTACCCTATTGAAACATTTTGTAGATTTTAGACAGCCTCCCATATTTAATGTAATATACTCTGCTTTGTTTTTCATATACTTTGTATGATTTAACTACAATGTGAAGCAGGTGAACTGGTTCATGTAGTCTGTGTTTTTTTTTTTTTTTTTTTTAATGTAGTAATCCAAGAATATTGTATTGCTGTCACTAGAATATTGTATTGCTGTCACTAGAATATTGTATTGCTGTCACTAGAATATTTAGATAAAACATAATATGTATTTTTTTCCCCCCCCTGTTTAGATGTTGATGCCCAAAAAGGATCGCATTGCCATTTACGAGCTCCTGTTTAAGGAAGGAGTGATGGTGGCCAAGAAGGATGTTCACATGCCAAAGCATCCGGAGTTGGCTGACAAGAATGTGCCCAACCTTCATGTCATGAAAGCTATGCAGGTACCACTCAAAGGGATACACTTTTGTGTTAATTTCTAGAAAGCACAACATTAACTTTCTAAAAGACACCAGAATAAAGTACATATTGCTATCTGATAATAATTTGGTGGAATGTGTATGTGAAGCTTTACATTTGTGTACGGTTATGCTGCAAGAATTTGTATATTTATAAAAGTTTCTTTGCAGTCCTTGAAATCTCGTGGATATGTAAAGGAACAGTTTGCTTGGCGTCACTTTTACTGGTATCTGACCAATGAGGGCATTCAGTACTTGCGGGACTTCTTGCACCTGCCCCCAGAAATTGTCCCCTCAACTCTGAAGAGAAGCCGCCCAGAGACTGGCCGACCTAGGCCAAAGGGTGAGTCAGCTTTACAGTAGTTTTTGTATGTATTATATGAATGTAAGAAACACTGGGGTTACATTTTAGAAGTAGTGATTGTTTTGAAGTAAATAGACTCAGGACTCGATTTATCAAGCCTTTTGCCTTTCTCCGACCAGGGAGATTGACAGCACCTGCCCAGTGCGTGATTGGCTGTGCACAGCATTGCACGCGAGCACAAAATAGCGTTTAATTCAGTCCACCAGAGGCGCGCTGCGGCAGACAGGGGCGCATATGTATGCCCTCTGTCCACCGTAGCTTGATAAATCAAGTCCTTAGTGTTGATGGGAAGTTGCCATGGAGTTATTAGATGAATAGGTCTTGAACAGGGTGTAGAAGCATTGTGTAGCATTAACTTGAAAAGAAGGTGGTTTGATCCTTCATAGCTACAGTTTGGGAACACTCTTGTTGACAGTGCCCAAATATTTGATGGTGGGTGCAAGAGTTAAATTGGTGACACAGGGTCATAATAGTCGAAAAATTACCTGCTCTAAATCGTTAGACTATAGGCCCTATGTTATTGTGTGCTTAACCCCTGCAAAGGGGCTAAACACAGAAGAGCCTTTGAGGACCCACAGAGCACTGTTGGTCCCAAGCAGAAACCACTGCTGTTTGCACTTTTGAGTCATGGAACTAGCACTGCAGATTGGACCGGTAGCATTTTCTGCTGGTCCCAAGAGAATATAGCCAGTGGGCCCAATTGCCAGCAACAATTGGATAGTCCAGCTTGTGCGATTGCTGCTTAGGTCAGTGGCGGTTTCTGCTCTGAAGTAGCAGTGCTCTGCGGCTCCCAATCACTAATTTAACTTTCTTCAAATGAGCATTGTGACCTAATTGTATAATATAGAGAATAAATTGTGTAGTGATGTAGTATGGCAACCTAAAAATTAGATCTGGAGTCTGATAATGTCTACATTTTATGTCATTATACAACATCTTTAAATGCAAACTTTTTTTCTTTTTTTTTGTGTGCATGTGATTAAAGCGGTTTAAAAAAGTAAATAAAAATAAAGGTTATGTATGTGCTTAACTAATACTAGAGGTTTAATTGCCCAATAGGTGTGCCTGGGACCGTTACAATTCTAAGTAAAGCTTTGCATCTCTTAGAAATAGAACTGAGGAAAATTCCTCTCAGCATGTTTCAATATGGCACACGTTTGGTACATAAGTGGAACAGTTTTACTTGAAATCTGATTCAGTATTTTGCTTGTTGCTGGCTTTTATTGATCTGCAGTGATCACTTTAAACATATTCAGCTTATTAGCCAATAATGTCAACTAAAATACTTTTTCTTGCATGGTAATAAAATTTCTTTTCTGCAGGTCTGGAAGGTGAACGTCCAGCCAGGTTGTCACGTGGTGAGGCAGACAGAGACACATACAGGCGCAGTGCCGCTCCTCGTAAGTACTCAACGCTAAACTGAAAAATAGTTATGTAAAATGACAACCTATTGGTCTTGTTTTAGTGATGTTACTTGGTATTACATTCCAATGACAAATTTTGTTCTAGTTCTGTGGTGGAAATGGGCAATGTTATGAGCCCTTTTAAGCGCTATTGTATTGATAGGAGCAAGAAAGAAGGTATTTTTAGCACCAGAAAATATTACCTTTTGCTCTCAAATCACTTGCATGCATTTTGTGTTCTGCTTCTTCTATCTGTAATATTTGGTTACAGGTGCATTGTGGTCGTTGGATTAAAATACAATGTCTATTGCTATTCTAGCTGGTTCTCTATAAACTTAGGACAAAAGTAAGAAACAAAGTGATGGTTAATCAGAGCGTTTAACAACCTCTAGGATTTACCATCACTAAAAATAGTTATCAAAAAAAAAAAAAGCGGGGGGGGGGGGTCGCGTACTAAACTTACCCTGACTGTGTCGCTGCACCTCACTAAACTCAGTGGCTCTGGCCACCTGCAGTGCTCTCCTTCAGTGATGTTTGTACCTCTAAACCAATAGCCGTGCGTGTTGGCTGTAGTGGATGCTAGCACAGCTATTGGTTTAGAGGTGCAAACGTCACTGGTAGTCAGGGTGGGTTTAGCACCCTTTTTTTTTTTTTTTAATAACTGATAACTTTAAATGTGGTTTAAACAGGTTGTGTTCAAATGGAATTCTGTGAGGCATGAAATCAATTAAAATATCTGAGATTTGCAACACCTTTTGTGGGACTTCACTGATGCACCCCTTGCAGTTGCCTGAAAAGAGGCAATCCTTTTAGTGGTTCTTTGTTGGCTGTTGTCTTGACAGAAGTAAAAATCATTGTTTCTGCTTTGGGGGATTTCACGCACACAAACCCATGTGCCCTGTTAATTTCAAAGAACATGTCCTATCATTCTGACATCATGTTGCAAACATAACCAGTATTATAGCTTTAGTTACTTGTTGGAGTGAGAACTGATTCCTTAAGGACAAAATACATTTGAATCGCATAATCGACAAATAAGAGGGCGCATTTTCCCTGAGAAATGT
Organism: Bombina variegata variegata; assembly: GCA_905336975.1. Lineage (NCBI taxonomy): Eukaryota > Metazoa > Chordata > Amphibia > Anura > Bombinatoridae > Bombina > Bombina variegata. The sequence goes on from CAJPDP010527912.1 coordinate 8,052, forward strand.
AAATATTTTTACACATGCTCTGTATCAGAAAGTGTGCAAATAAAATGACCTTGCACAAATTTTAGAATGGAAGTAAATTGGAAAGTCTCTTAACTAGGCATGTACATTCAGTGGTTTTGGACTCTAATGTTGAAGGTGGTGGCCACTGACTGCATTTTGTCAAAGTGCCAAACGCCAAGATCTGGTCTTGCACAGATCTTAGTGTGCTGCACTTTCACTAGAACAACTCTGGCTGCAAAAAGCCAAATGTCGTCAGCGGCTGCCACCTTCCACATTTTAAGTCCAAAACCTCCGAATCCACATGTCTAGTTTAAAGCTGTTCTATTGAATCGTGAGGTTTTTTTTTTTTTTTTTGGTTTTTTTTTGTCTAAAGGGACAGTAAAGTCAAAATTAAATTCATGATTCAGAGAGCATGCAATTTTAAACATTTTTCCAATTTATTTCTATTATAAAATTTGCTTTGTTTTATCTTTTTTTAATTGAATAGTAAAACAAGATAGGCTCAGGAGTGTGCACGTGACTTTAGAACTCTACGGCCGCAGTTCTTGTATAAGAAAGCTACCAATACTGTTGCATGTTACCATACACTACTGCCATAGTTCTAAAGACACGTGCACACTCATGAGCCTACCTTGGTTAAATGTCCCTAAAGTAAATGCATATGTAGGCATTTCCTAATGGGGAAGTGGACAAATATAAAAGCACACTTTATCTAGTAATATTGTTTGTTCTTTTGGCTGCTTTTTGTTTTTTTTTTGTTATGCTCCATTATCAAATTTACCTTATTGTATTGCACATTTGGATCATTATGATTTTTGTCACAACTTTTAAGCACTAGATAGCAGCAGTGTTTACACAACATAAATAAATACATTCTCGCAAAACTGCTGCTGTATAGTGATTCAGATACTTGCACAATCCTGAGCTTGCCTACATGCTTTTTAACAAAGGATTTTTATTTTTTTTACCGGCTCTGAGTATTTACTGTCCCTTAGCAGGACTCAAATACAAAGAGTTGTTAAAGGGACATGAAAGTCAAAATTGAAATATTCACGATTCAGCAGATTTTAAACAACTTCCCATTTTACTATCAAATTTACTTTAATTTCTTCATATTCATTGTTAAATAGCATAACAAGTAGGCTCAGGAGCCTCAGCAGGGTTTGCAACGGACATTGCTGAGTTTTGGAGGGCAGCTGTATTTAAGTTTTTTGCATATACACAATATTGATTTTTTATTTATTGATTTTTAACTTTATTTTCTTTTCTATAGCTGGTGCAGACAAGAAGGCAGAGGCTGGAGCCGGAGCAGCAACAGAATTCCAGTTTGTAAGTGTTCTGTGGTAGCCCATGTCCACAACAGACTCTTCTGAAATAAATGGCAGCATGATAGACAGATTCTCAATACTTGAGGGCTAGATGAAAATACTTAACCAGGGCAAATTACCCAATATTTAGTCAGTGAAAACTCTCTGATGTAAATAGAACTTGAATAAACAAAATGTCAGGTTATTTCCTGATGCTTTAGGCATTTTCCTTAGATTGACCCATCTAAATAAATTGTTCTACCGCAGCCATTGCCTAAAGCTGTAGTACATCTGTTTCCTTCCTCCATAAAATTATTTTCTATTCCTTTGCTCCTTGTACATAACTAAAGTGCTGGTTAGTAACTATATAAAAAATGTTAATTGCTAATCCTAACTTTTTTTTTTTTTTTTCCCCCTCATGCAGAGAGGAGGATTTGGCCGTGGCCGTGGACAGCAGCCTCCTCAGTAAACCAGATTTTCAGCCATTTGTGTATAATAAATCTATTTGGGACACAACTTTGTTCTGTTTTTATTTTCTGCTGCTTTGGCGTAAACAAGAATGTGGTATTAGCTCTTAGCTGTTGTGGTCATTTAGATTCCATCAAAATGACCACAATCTGGGAAGCTCACAAAGCGGTAATCAGGGGAGAGTTTTTGAAGTAGAAAGCCCAACTAAAGCGTTCACAGAATGAATCTTACACTAGATTGTTGAGGGAGGTATGTGAGTTGGACAGAAAGCATAAGTCAGACCAAATAAACTTGAAACTTTTAAATGAATTACAGCAGGCTAGAAAAGGCCTAAATGTGCTACTTAACAAGCTTGTGCCAAGGCCCTGTATCTTAAAAAGATGTATTTTATTGGTGGGAATAAGGCAAGTAAGTACTCTGTTAGCAAGATCTCTCAAAAAGAAATCTTTAACCATATACATAAGTTAACTTCGGAAGAAGAATCAGTCATAGATAACCAAGGTATAGCTACAGTGTTTAGGAAATATTATGAGAAATTATATAACCTCCCCCAATTGACTTAACCCACGCGAGTGTCTTAGAGGGTTCCTTGAATACTGTGACTGCCAACCATGTCTATAGAGGAATTAAATTCCCCTATTATACATTACAGGAAGTTGTAGGAGTAATAGAGGCTTTACTGTGGGGTAAAAGTCCTGGGCCAGATGCATTTTCTAACGCTTATTACAATAAGTTTAAAGACAGCTTGGCCCCGCA
>CAJPDP010528141.1:0-11329 GCA_905336975.1 Bombina variegata variegata
TTTTAAGACATAAAAAATAATAAAAAGGGGGGGCGGAGCCGGAACGCCATCTAAGATGGCCGCACCTCACTGAGCTCCTTGAAAGTGGTGAGGAGTAAGGCACAATCTCTACAGGATCGGATGCCTAAAATGACCAGAGAGAAGTGACAATAACACAGGAGACACCCGCTTTACACATCAGTATTATCCGATGACCTGAACTCTCACTTGTAACGCCGCGAGTAACGTGGCCTACACAGAGCAAACACAGCACGCTTGCGGTCTGAAGCAGCGTGGAGTCTAATGCTGGAGAGGAGCAAGCAGGGCGAGATGACATTGCATGGAGACAAGTATGTCTAAAGCAAGGTAACATGTAGCAACTAATCACTACGCCATAAAACTGTTGTTGGGGCTTATAAATATAGAGAATCCGCTTATAAGGTGGCAGAAATTATACAAGTGGTATTGCAGTTTAATGGGACTCCTGTTACAAATGTTATGGGGACATGATATGCAGAAGATTTAATCCGGCAGCACTCTAACCTAAAGCTCATCGAGCAAATATTGTATGTAATAGGCAGGGAACTGCTCCTCAAATAATATTTGCAGTGGCCTCACGAAAAGTTATTAAGTCAGATAATTTTTTACATATCCCCACGTGGGAGAAACACAAGAGTAAATGCATTATTGTTAGTGCAATGAAACGGAGGATCACAGACCTTGACGTACGCAGCAGCATGATTTAAAGTTAAGAGTGACATATTTTATCTGTACTTTAAGAGGAAAACAAGTACTACTTATTGGAGGAGGTTGCAGCACTATAATATTCAGTGTAAGAGCCCACAATATCTCTCCAACACATGGAGATGGCAACCAGGAGATTAACCAAACAGGATAAAAATAACAAAACCGTTAACAGCAATGTTAATACCTTCTTCAAACCTATAGATAAACAGAAAACCACCGAGGATATACTAGAGGCTAATATAGACAAGACACAGGAAGAAAGCTGCACTATGTCTCAGAATATGGATAATGAAGGGGGATCAAGCACTGAGGGCCCTATCACATATAAGGCAATGGAATCACTCATAAACCAGGTGAAATCCTGTATAAAGGAGGAGTGTGCAGAACTTAAAAAGACATTACAGATCTAGGAAGCAGAGTGGATACTCTGGAAGGGGACAGAGAAGACATGACAGCAGAAATGCTTAATATGTCAAACAAAGTGCGTTCTCAACAGAAGCAGATATCAGAGCTAGAAATCAAGTTAGACGAAATTGAGAACAGAACTCGTCGTAATAATATAGGGATTAAAGGAATACCGGAATCGGTATTGGGACCACATCTGAGTAATTATTTGGATGGCTTGTTCAGATCTCTTTTGGAAGAAGATCACCCTGATACCACAGCAATACAAATGGAAAGAGCACACCGCTCGTTAAAACCAAAACCACCAGAAACCAGTCCCCCCAGAGACGTTGTTATCTGTTTTACTAAGTACCAAGAGAAAGAACTCATTCTGCAGCAAGCACGCAAGCAGCAGAACTTTACATACCAGGGAGCTACAATAAAGTTTTTTGCCGACTTATCTATACTGACCCTGCAAAAGAGAAGGGAATTTGCAACCCTGACACAACACCTCAGATCACTAAATATCCCCTATAGGTGGGGTTTCCCATTACAAGTTCAAGTGATAAAAAATGGGAAAAAATATGAATGTTCTCAGGTATCAGATGTTAACTCTTTCTGTATCAAACTGGACATAACGCCGGCAAGGCCCACAACTATCGATCCTGGCAATACTGAGATACAAGGGAAAAGACTTTCCCCAGCCACCATAGAACATGGAGCGATGTCACCAAAACACCTCCCCCTAAGAAAACTTCAATTCATAGACCCTCAACAACTAAAAAACATAAAAACTGACTTTGCATAGCCTGAGGAGACAAAGGTTATTTACTGTTTATGTCCTTCTAGACGGTGGCCAACCCCGTCTTAATGCAAGAGAAGCATAATGTGGCCGGATCCTTGGATCAACAGGTTCTCCAAGAAGATGTTGGTAACTATGTTGGCCTTTGCTACTTTCCAAATTGGATGAGACTGTGTTGTTATTTTAATATACTACAATAGTTAATTTGACTGTTTCCTTTGTTCTACCGGCACTCATGGAGACTTTACAAAATGCCGGATATGCTGTTAACTTTGTTTTATACTGTTGTGTTCCTTTTAAGTTCCAAATATTTTTCATACTATATTACAAAAATAGCTAGAGAACTAGAGCCTCTACCAGCTAACAAACTAAGTTTCTATCATTCTATTCAAGTGAGATATCAGATATGAAAGAAAACTGTACATTATCTCTAATGAACATTTTTTGCAACCGTAATTTGTAGTTGATGTTAAAACTGTATATAGTTATAAGTGTTCTCAGGTATATAGAGTAACCTCAAGAAGATCTCTCGAGCTGGTCAGAATATTTTGGAGACACTAGATCGAAATACTGAAACAAAACCATCACTGAAAGAGTCAATTATTTTTTTTCCACATTATTTGTAGGATCATTGCAATTAAAGTATATGGTAATAGGTACAACAGTTACTATTGTTGAAATTCAAGCTAGAAATTATGACTTTCTTATAATGTTTATTGATAAAGTTATGGTTATGTTGGCTCAAACGATACTGATTTAATTGGGCAGATGACACATTGCTAAGCTGAAGGAGAGCCTTGAGGTAAGAATGACCGGTAACCCTATTATGCAATGATTAGAATTGCACCTCCATGTAGATGTCAGAATATCTCATAGTTAATGTTTTGTTAATAAGTTATATTAGGCCATTTCCAAAAGACTTAACTTTCAACTTTCAACAGCCCAGAATGGCCTTAGCTGTATGACAAGCTCAATCATAAAGATCCTTAGATAGATGACCTAAAAGAACATTGTTCACTACTCTTATTAAGTCACAGTAGTTTCTAGATAAACTCTCTGTCAGGCAGGCACTCATTTTTTAAAGCCTTACCAGACCACTGACTGACCCCTGCTGAATACCCCATTTTGTTTTTTTTGTTCCTTTTTCTTTCTATCCCCCCTTTTACTAGCTCTCTCCTATTCAGAGATAATCTTTTCTCTTCCTTACATATTACCCCTGTCCTTCTTCCTTTTTTCATCTCTGTACCCAACCACCTTTATCCAGAACCCAAACCTCGCTAACATTAACCAGTTAATACTCATTTACATAACTGACTATAGGATTCACTCCTTCAACATAAGCATCACAATATGCCAAAATCACAAACACTTAACAATCTCAATATTGCAACGCAAAATGTAAAAGGGTTTTTATCTGCACAAAAAAGGTCCATTGCATTACATGATTTCTATAAAAGGGGCCTAGACATTGTTTTTATACAAGAAACCCATTTTAGGAAAAGACATGAACCCACCCTACCCTCGCGCTACTACGATAAACATAACACTAGCTCTAACACAACGAAAAAAAATGGGGTCTGTATTTTACTCAAAAAAGGCCTCCCCTTTGAACTACTGCAAAGTAAACGAGATGAAGAGGGCAGATTTCTGCTACTGGTGGGCACCTGTTATGGTAGACCTTTGACACTCCTAAACCTCTATGCTCCAAATCGCCCCAAACCTGTTTTTTTTAGAAAGGTGATGAATCTGTTACTTGACCTAGCAAAAGGCCCAATATTCATTGCGGGGGATCTAAATTTTCCGGTAAATCCATCATTAGATGTATCCTCAGGGAAATCGTACATGCCATCCATAATGATCAGAGCAAATTGGCAGGCACTCCAAACCATACCAACCTTTGATGTTTGGCGATTGTCACACAGCTCAACAAGGGATTATACATTCTTCTCACATCTGCAAAAAATTTACACAAGACTGGACTACATTCTATGTGACCAGTCATCCTTGCAGCTGTTGATAGATGTCAAGATCTCTCAAACACCATGGTCAAACCATGCAATGGTGCTGAGCTCATTTGCTTGGCCCCAGAAAACAGGTACACGTAATACATGGAAGCTAAACAATATTGTCTTCACAGACCCCATAATATTGCAATCGATTATAGAGAAGACATCCCTGTTTTTTTATAAAAATATCCCACAAGACACCACACACACTAACAACTGGGAAACATACAAGTGTTTTATCAGGGGGGAGATGATTAAACAGGTAGCTCAACATCGCAGACAGCAGGAATTAATCTATTAATCTCTTACTAACTCGCTTTCCATAACTGAAAAGGAACATAAGGAAAACCCAGCTTCTGAGGATTTGTTAAATAAACTGAACAAAGCTAAAGAAGCAATTAATCAATATCTTGATAAGAATGCACACAGACGAGCACTCACACTAAATGCAAAATATTTTGCAGAAGGCAATAAAGCTGGCAAACTCCTGGCCAGATCACTTAAAAAGAAACTATATAAATCCTTCATTAGAACAATCAAAGATGTAAATAAAAAAGACCATTATAAAAGTGAAGACATAGCAAACATTTTTTCAGACTACTACGGCAAACTATACAACTTAGCTAAGTCTAACCCTACTACCAGACAAGAACAGATAGACAATTACTTGACAAACTTAGTCCTGCCATCACTATCAGATCTAGATAAATCAGAATTAGAATCCCCCATCACACTTATAGAATTACAGGACACCATAAAACAATTAGCCCCTGGAAAAGCGCCAGGCCCAGACGGGTTCACCCCAAATTTCTTCAAAACCCTATCACCGCAAATTTGCCCACACCTATTACAACTTTTTTTTTTTTTTTTCTTTTTAAATAATTTTTATTGAGGTATATTTGAAGGCATACATCAATCATAAAAATAAGTTTTTACATCATATGTCACATACAGCAAAGTTTCAATGTTACAGGAATGGTGAAATAAACAGAATAGGTACGTATCAGCTTTTTAGCAGACAAACAATATCAACAGCCTTTTACAGGATATGACATAGTAACAATATACAGTATGCATCCAGAATGATCAGGCATAATAAAGAAAAACCTCATAGTTTCCTAAGTTTCTCAAAAATACTTATAGAAAAGTTACATGGGAAGCTGTAGTTGAAGAAACTATAATAAGTATAAGTAATAATATGTTGAGGCCCAGAATAATACAGTAGAAGTTATCACCGTATGTGGTTTACAATGAAGAGAGTTGAAACTTAAGTTATGGGCACTAAAGCTAAGAATATCTGTTGCTATGGAAGGGTGCGGCATAGACAAGAAAAGCCGCAAAGTTGGTCCTCCTTAACAAGGAGGCACATTATGTATATTGGGGGGGGGGGGAGGTGGTCTTTTAGATGTATTAAGATACATATAGTGGAAGTGATAAACCTATATATGGAATTATGATAATTGAACATATTTTAATTTGGAGAAAGAGGGGTACCAAAAGAGTCAATAAAGGTATTATGAGGCCGTCTGTATATACAAAACTGTGAATAAAGAAATATACTCCTGAAAAGGGAAGACTATGGATATGAGGTAGGTATTGGATTAGAGATTTATATAGCAAATAACATAGTAGTTGAAAAATTACTGTTAGGAGAATTTACGAGTGACTAATATAATTCTATTCAACAAATTGCTTGGGCTTAAACCGTGGATGCTAATAAAGACAGTAGCCTGTATGCACGTCCTAAAAGAGGATCTCAAACAACATATGTAAAGGCATTATCTGAGCCAAAATCAATACTCTGACTAACAGGTTTCCCTATGGTACACTGACGAGGAGCTATATAGGTCAGAAGTTGGTGGTAAATAGTATACTTTTTCCCTTAGAAAGATGTAGACGTGCCACCCCGGCCGCTGGAAGCACGCCACCTAGGGTAAAACAATAGCCTAAAAGGAGGAGGATTATGAGGGAGATAGTGGAATTTTATGAGATCTTTATGTATAGATATGTGGGGGGGGAATGACAATATTCATAAGCAAGCCAGGTAGCATAAGCAAGATATACATCAAGTGGCGCGCTAGGCATTTTAATTACTAGGGTTAATGAAACATCAGGTCAACTTATAAACTACCCTGTGTTTGGCTATCACAATAATAGTGCACCACATGGGTCAGTATCAATTCAAACGTCCTGACATATGTATAGGATTTCCATAATAGAAACATGTAAGCAAAACAATCTTCAATAGTCTAAGCCTTGATTACACGAATATACAAATAAAATATAAGTTTACTACAGGGCATGGGCCCTATGCCCTGCAGCATTAAACATAGAAACCGGACATACAGTTGAACACTACTACATCTAATTTTGCAAGGTAAGTGTGGCATAGGAAGTGTGCCTGGATTATACCTACTGATGCTAAAATATGCACTGAGTCCTAGTTTTGAATACTGGAGTACTAAAAAACCTACCAATGTTTATACATGTGTATTTATGGCTATTTATTGCAGGGGTATACTAAAGGGTCTGGTAAATAACACTGTGGAATTATACTGCTGTGCCAGACTCAATATGCTATAGCAAGAATAATGAGCTTTACACAGTAATTAGTGGCGTTAAGCTAAGAAAAAATTAAAAAACAGATAACAGGCTCAACTAGCACACAAACGTATGGGAAACTGTAGCAAGAATACTACCCTCAAGCAGCAGTGCTGGGTTTATGTCTCAGAAGTTCAGCGAGGACTCTATTGCTAACCCCTTTCATAACAGGTTACTAATGCACGGGTTCACCAGCCTGTGAAACTAGAAGTAGAAACTCCCTATGGTGATGGCTCTCACTGAATAATAGGTATTAGGCAAATAGTATAAAAGAGTTGAGCAACAAGCACCCATTAAACCAATATGCAGCATAAAAAAATTAGTAAGCAAGAAGACTTAGATAACTAGGGCTAGGTAAAGCTAAGACCTTAACACAGAACATATTTAAACCTTTAAATAACGTGTACCAAACAGAGAGATCAGCTGAAGTCAGCCGATTCAGAGACCTACTTGAGCAAGTGCTACTGTGAAATGGTAAATTAGCATGTCGTCCATACTAAGTGTCCAGAGGTACACTCAAGACCTGTCTCAAGTATTGGGTGCATTCAAGTCTCCATGAATCTAACCGACTCCATCTTTTTGGCGCAACTGGGATAGAGAGGATCGCTCTAACAGGCACACTGAATTTTCACCTGCGCTCCTATTGTGGTTGATGTCCGCTTCAGGGAGATACAGAGAGTGCGCTCTATGGCGTAGAGGGACTGAATAATTCGTAAGCCCAATGAATGTAGTTACCAGTCCACGAGGGCCCTCCTCTGTCACTGTCGCCCGAAGTGGCTGCTTTGCACTAACACACATCTGTTCAGACGTTACAGCGGGTAACTCCGCCAGCTCATCTGCGGTCGTCCATTTCCCCACAGGCGTCTTCTTCATTAACACTTGGGGTAACCCATGCGGCGAATTCGCTTCTGCTGTGTGATCGCCTTGAACACAATGTGTTCCGGCGGCTGCCGGATCTTTTGCGGTTAGAGTGTTTTCCTCCACTTGTGCAGACCCAGCCTTGTCAGTAGCTACTTGCTCTAGTTCCACCATCTCCGCCGCATCTACAGTTGTCCCCTCGTGTGGCTTCCATTTACAAATGGTACCCCATTCAGATGCAAGGCAGTCCAATAAGCGGCTGTGGTGGGCGCTTAGTAGATGAAAGATGGCGGTTGTTAATTCAGTGCTGTAGGTAGTCATAATATCGCTGCAATGTTAATCTCAGTGATCCTATGTTGGATGTCGCAAACAATGTGCAAAAGAGAAGGTTCTTGCTTCCCTCGGGAGCCTCTACATAAATGAAAAGATGTCCGCTGCTAGTTCATCCCGGCATTAGGCAGACTATAAAAACATCGACTCTCTCCTCTTTAAAGTTGTTTTCAAACAATCTATGTAGTCCTCTTTTGCTCTCAGGAGTCAGGTGTACTTATAAAAATAGGTTTGAACTGGGCTGAACGGTCGAAAAGATGAAATTATTTGTTATGGCAGCAGAGCTGAAGAGAAGTACGACCGCTCAGTTACCAGGCTTGCTCCGCCCCCCTATTACAACTTTTCAACACCATAAATAAAACCTCTCCCTTTACTAGCCGCATGTTGGAAGCGAATATAACAGTCATCCCCAAACCAGGCAAAGACCCCGCTCATGTAACAAATTATAGACCCATATCATTATTAAATGTAGATGTAAAGATTTACACAAAAATTCTGGCAAATAGGTTAAAGCGTTATCTCCCTGGTCTGATACACGCGGATCAAGTGGGATTTATACCCACACGCGAGGCCAAAGACAACACTACCAGACTCCTCCACATCTTACAATATTCCTCAAATGAGCACACTCCCCTTATCCTGTTATCAACTGACGCCGAGAAGGCCTTTGATAGGGTGGATTGGCAATTTTTGTGGTCCACCCTATACAAATTTGGTCTACCCCAATTGTTCATAGAAAAGATTTTGGCAATATATTCCGATCCCAATGCAAAAGTTATAGTCAACAATACAGTCTCACAAAGCTTTCCAATACACAATGGCACACGTCAGGGGTGCCCCCTCTCACCCCTACTTTTTGCCCTATCAGTGGAAATCTTAGCAGCAAAAGTACGAGCTTCTTCTGAAGTTGGTGGGGTTAGAATAGGTAAGTGTAACACTAAATGCCTGCTGTTTGCGGATGACATTCTGTTTGCATTGACGAATCCTAAAAAATCTCTTGACGAGCTCATTGAAATTTTGACGGAATATAAAAAACTATCTAACTTCTCCATTAATATGGGGAAATCAATGATCATGCCCATACGACTGAATTTAGAGGACGACCAATATATAAAAAACCAAACATTGTTTCCCATAACAAATCACATTACTTATCTAGGTTTAATTATTAAACCCACTATCACCGAAACTATTGATTTAAACTACAAGGCCTTAAAGCAGAAGATAGAAATTGAATTAAATACCTGGCACAAGACAGGACACTTAACATGGTTACATAGGGTCAATGCGATCAAAATGACCACACTGCCTAAGATACTATATGTACTTCAAACACTGATACTCATACCATCGCCATCATATCTAATAAACCTACAAAAGCAGATCAATAATTTTATTTGGTCCTACTCAAAACCACGGATATCTACTCACACTCTATATCTCACTAGGCAAAAAGGAGACTTGGGAATACCAAACTTGATGAATTATTATAAAGCAATACCTCTATCACGCATTATCACATGGAACCAAACAATTGATCCTAAGCCGTGGGTATCGATGTACGATCAACAGTTAACAGATACTACTATACGCGATGTTTGTTGGATCCCTAGCAAACATCGCTCAGGAGAAATTAAGCAAAATGTTTTTATTGCAGAAACACTCCATATATGGGACACACTCTTAAGTACACACAATCAGATCTCAACTCCTATATCACCCCTTACACCTATATAAAATAATAAACTTTTCCCAGGACTCCAAACTACTAGGCCCGCCATCAAAGATGGGCAACCTTCATTTGCACCAATATATCAATTAATGAAAGAGGGATATATTAAAAACTTTATAGATATACAAAATGATATAGGTCCCCCACTAGATACCTGGTTCTCCTATTTTCAAATTAGACATTTCTTACAATCACACCCTCAGAAATCAAGCTTTAATAGACCATTCACAACTTATGAGACAATGTGCCTTCTCCCTAAGACCCCTAAACACCTGGTCTCTTTAGCATATCGGATGCTGCAGGCGTTAGAAGCTCGTAGACCCTCATCTTTCAGAGCGTCATGGGAAAAATAACTAAATTTACAATTTAACGATCAGGAATGGGAGAGGTGTTTTACTTCCATTAATAAATCCTCTATTTCAACTAATATTGTAGAAACCAATTACAAACTAATTTCCAGATGGTATCTAACACCCACACGCTTACATAGAATCTACCCATCAGTATCTCTGAAATGTTGGAGACTATGTGAAGAACGAGCAACACTATCTCATATTTGGTGGCATTGCCCGCTAATTAGACCCTTTTGGGAACAGGTTGAGCAGCACATTTCTAAAAAACTAAACCAAAATATAATACTTGAACCCCAGATGATTCTACTGCATAACCTCCCTAACCTCAGATGCCAATACAAGAACTCACTACTTCAGATTCTGATAAACAGTGCAAAAAGACTAATACCGCGTTTATGGAAAAAATCCAAACCACCCACTTTCCAACAGTGGCTAGATGAGGTAAAACATGTCCTCTCTTTGGAGGAGATGTATCATAGTTACTATTCTAGAAAAGACCAATTTCTTAATATACTCTTTCGATGGAACCAAGACTGATCAACACATAATTTAATGAAAATAATGGTTAATACGAGAAACGACAAATCTATCACATTACGAGGAACTCCCCTCCCCCTCCCCTCCCCCTATCTTAACCCATTTTCCCACCTTTATATCATACTTTTTAGACTCTGGAAAATGTCTTTTGTAGGTTATTATCAGATGCTATAAAATGTTGAAAGGCCTAATGATATGTTGTTAATACATAGTACTCTCTTATTGGAAGCTCAGATAAGTCTAAATAAGTACTATTTTGTTTGAATATTTGTAATGTGTTTTTATATTCTGTTAATAAAAAAATATTGAATTAAAAAATAAAATAAAAACAGAATATAAAAATTAACACATATTAGAAAGGTAAAAAATAACAAATTATAATTATATTGACTGTCCTTTTATATCCTCTCCCTCTAACCATTACGGGATTTAACTCTTACTTGGCAAACAAAAGTACATATAAAAGACTTACTATTTCATATATATTGTCTTATCTTATATGTTAATATATATCTTGTTTCACAAAGAGTGTTTGACCTTGTTAACAAGCATTTTTCACAATTATATGACAATGGACATACTGGTCTATGTTAAGATATAACTCTATCAAATTTATACAAAAAATTAATACAAGAAATTAAACATTACATATATATTTTATCTTATCTTTTCTGTCAATGTATCTGTTGTTTTGCAAAAACACTTTTAAGCTTGCTAGCAGGCATTTCATACAATGTTATGGGTTCAAGGTCTTAAGTTTATATATAAAACGAAACGTATACAATGCATTATTATCTTATCTTTTTCCAAATATACATTTCTTCTATAAGATACAACGATTCCACGGATTCATCCATTACTTATGGGATATTATCCTCCTGCTAACAGGAAGTGGCAAAGAGCACCACAGCAGAGATATAGATATCCTCCCTTCTCTCCACCACCAGTCATTCGACCGAAGGTATAGGAAGAGAAAAGAAAAGCTAAAAAGGTGCAGAGG
>CAJPDP010528221.1:0-14549 GCA_905336975.1 Bombina variegata variegata
GGATAGTGGTTAAACATTTTAGTATAGTGGTGGTGTTTAGTGACAGTATACAAATAAAGCTGTGAAAAAGCCGAATAGCAGCGAGATCGATGACTGTTAGTTAACAACAGTCCACTGCTTATTGCACCGTACTTGGTGCGCAGATTTTTAACAGCTTTTTTGATAACTTTGGAGAACGTATTTAGGTCCGCAACAGCGATGTTAGGCGATCTTAGTCAAGCGTATTGGTGCCGTCGAATGCAGGTAAGTTGACGGCTTGATAAATAGATGCCTATATCTCTGAGTGAGTTTTATAGCATTATAAGAATTAATACATGTACATTTTTGCATATACACATTTTTAGCTTCACATGAAAAACACATAAAGTTTGTAACCATGCATGAAAGTCATATAATATTTTATGTAAAAGTCATATTAACGTCTCCAATTATACCTGTGTGGTGCTGTTATAAAGAGTTAGTGCCATAAATCACAAATAGATACGGCAATAAGATGGAGAACTTTTGTCATGTGTTTTGACACAGATTTCTGGTGGGGGGTGCTTTTCTGCATGTTTTTGACTAGCAATTCCAAACACACATGGCTGGGGTGTGACTATAGCAAGCCTATGTCGTTTCCTGCGACAAAAATGTGCCTGGGTATGTATCACGGATGTAGTTACATACAAGTGTTATTTGTGCGGTAATGCTTTATTTTGAGTAGCTTGTTTCTCACATGTGTTTGGCCATAAGCTTAACATTCAATAGTTCTTTATGTCTCTGGATGGTAAATCAATACAAATGATGCTAACAAAGTTACATTTTAAGTGCTTGTAAAACATGGATTTTTTATACGGATCTTTTACAGTGCAGTGCTTAAAGGGACACTAAGCCCACATTGTTTCTATCATGATTCAGATAGTGCATGCAATTTTAAGCAACTTTCTAATTTACTCCTATTATCAATGTTTTCTTTGTTCTCTTGTTATCTTTATTTAAAAGCAGGAATGTAAAGCTTAGGAGCCGGCCCATTTTAGGTTCAGCACCCTGGATAGCGCTTGCTTATTGGTGGCTACATTTATATTTATATAAAAATGTATAATTTTAGTATCCCTTTAACTGTGGATATATACATTGCTAGAAGGGTGAATCTTTTGAGAGTGTTTACTCATTTTGGTGATAACCTCAACATCGTGAGTGTCCATAATACAAATCAAAACTCCAATTCCTTATATCATAAAGCTAGTTACAAAGAATCATTCTTACCTTGCAAACTGCTACTACAAGGCCCACTTGTCTAATGCAAAAATATTAGAGTTTACATGTAAAGGGATGTCACTCAATAAAGAGTTTTCACTGCTTTTTTATCTGATTGCATGAAGAAGGTGGTCTGTGTAGTGTCTGCCGTGTTCTAGCAGACCTCAGAACATTGTATGAAATGTTCAGACTCTCCAGTCAGAAGAAAACTCTGTTTTTTGTGCTTTGCCAATTAAAGTCTAGTACATTTGGTTTGATTGTTTTTTAAAATAATTTAATACATGGATAAAATATATGCATATTGTCAGAGTATTAAATGGTTGCCAATAAAAAGTAAACTTTATACAACGGATCAATGTCAAGAAAAGTCTTGAATGAAGTCCAAATTAAAAATTTTCATCTAACAATATCTCATGGACCAACAGTGGGCTAGATTATGAGTGGAGCACAAAATTGCGATTTTGCAAGCACGTTGCATGTATTACAAGTAAAGTGCAATGTAAACGCGACCTCGCATTTGCGTTGTATGGTGCTTTACACTCACGAGAGCGCTCTTCCATAGGCTCCAATAGGAGACTTGTTCTGATGACGATAGACAAAGCACAAAACCTAGCACAGTCACGCAGGGTTGGGTAGTATATTTAAAATTGACTCACACAATCGGAGATTCGGCACTCTTCTTCATAAATAATTGACACAACTACAATGCAATGGGTGGAAAAGGCCGCAGCCTGCATTTATTAACTTAACAAACAGCCAATAACTTTTCTAACCATATCGGTTAGCAAAAACCCAGGGTGCCACCTACCAACTAGCCACACGTGCCTTCCACTGGCTACTGCCAGGCACGCCCCCCAATCTTGAACTCTCCCCCATCCTCCGATGAGGTACCACTTTTTCACCAACTCGCCTCATAAGGCCAGCACCCGCCACAGCTGCAACAAACTCAACCTTAAAACAGGGAGGGAGGGAGGGAGCTTTTCCCACTCCTAAGAAAAACTGACTGATGACAGCTTCCGCTGTCCACCCCTTTATACCCTTGCTCCCTAGCACCTCCCTTAGCAACCACCTAACTACACTCTACTATGGCCTCAGTGTAGTCACTAGCCCCTCCGTTCAATGCCTTCCCTCTGGGGCTACATATATATGTATATGAATATATACATATATATTTATGTGTTTATATGTGCATATACACAGTCCCTATAGGCCACTATGTAAAGGCCCTTTTCAGTGCTATTTTTCTTTCTAACACCCCACATCCCCTCACTTTAACCCCTTATAACTGCTTCATGCAGTTATTTAAAAAAAAAAAAATACTACAAAGATGCTCATAATTTTTATTTTAAAAAATTAACAGTACACTGTACTTTGGGGGAAATTGGGGGACATTTATTCTGATCTCTAGTCAATTAATCCTAGAGCAAAGTGCTACCGCAAGCTCTTGGTAGCATTACCAGCCACTTGTAATGGCTAGTTATTTAACGTGTGACCGTATACGGGCAAATTTGCCCCTTTACAGGCTCACGTTAAAATAGAGCACCACTTGTAATCTAGCCCAGTATAGTCAATGCTGATAATTGTGACAATTAATAAAAAATAATCAAAGTGCCTAAAAAATGAAAAACCTGATAAGAGCACATAAACAATCCTTTAGCCACTAGAGAAAGTAAAACAAACTGCTATGTTAGGAATACATAAAAATTATAATCTCAATTATCAAATCTAAATTGATAGTTTGCAGCAAATATACCCTGAAAGTTATCATGCGATGGCTGGATGTTGCATTCAACTTGATGCAAATGTACTCACTCACATTTTTCTCATTTTTATTTTATAAGGTTTCTGAAATAGGCCTATATACTATATAGCGATCTTACAAAAAAAAAAATTAAAAAAAAATTGCTGATAGTTTTATAAATTGAAAAGAGTAAAAAACAAAAAATAAAAATTACAATAGCTCTAATTCTAATTAACAGTTTATATTGTATATAATACTTACACTATTTTTATTATTGACTTAAAACATTAATGCATTTTATGAAACAGACCTCCCTTATTTCAAACACATCACTGTTTTTAAATTTTCTAGGCTAAAAATATTTTCAGTAAACAAGAAAAATAGGAAACTGATTACTTTTTCATCAGTCTTCCTTGAGGGGCTCTCCTAGCACAAGGTTTAAGAAAATCAAGATTTAATTTGTACCAGCAACACCATTCTCTTCTTTAAAAGCAAAGCTGATTTTATCCTTTTCAAGCGTTTTTTTTTATTCTTATTAATACTTTTCTGTTTGGGAGATGTCTATACTTTTCTTTAAATAGATCAAAGGATTCAACTGTAGAGATCAGAAGCCAAAAGCAGTGGAGTATAGCAGTGGAAATGAAAGAAATGCATAAAAAATGTAAGGGGAAAAAATGTTACTTTTGTTCCTCAGGCTGGTAGGTTTATTTTTCTCCTTTTGATCACATCATATTTATCAAAAATGTAATAGTTACATGTAAAAATAATCTGCCTCTGGCAAAAGGATAATTGATATAATACCTGTGTTTCTGTTGCTTTTTCTTTATTATATATAAGGTATCACCATCATCTATTAACAGCCTCAACAATATCTTAATATAAATATGAATCTTTAATTAATGTATGTCAATGTTTTTCTGTTTCTATTTTGATCACCATATGGTAGCAATTTAAAGCAAAGCTCTGAAAAACTGCAATGCAGAATATAATTTGTTGCAATACTGTGAAAAACTACATTAAAGAGACAGTAAAGTCAAAATTAAACTTTCATGATTCAGATACAGCAATTTTAAACAACATTCCAATTTACTTCTATTTAATTATCTGTGTTCTCTTGGTATCCTTTGTTGAAGACTAAACCTAGGTAGGTTGATAGGAGGACCATGCACATTTCTACAGCAGTCTATAGCAGTAGTGTTTGTAACTATGTATAACACTGCAATAAAAATGTCTTGCAATTGCAAACACTGCTGCTAAATGGTTTACAATGGGCCAAATTACAAAAAGGAGCGCTAATTAAGCTCCCGCTCGAGTATTAACTGTACTAGAAGTAAGCTTTTTGGGCTCGTTGGTTGCGCTTGTAATATGAGTTGAAATTAAACTGTTTTCGCTCGTGCGCTAACCCACCGAGTGCAAAAGCCGAAGTTCTATGTGTGACCCCATAGAAGTTAATGGAGAAAAAAAGTGGAGAAAAAAAACCTAAAACCCAACTTGTCTACAAACCAAATTGTATATTCTCATATGCGCTAACTCGACATGAAAATATGAATACTTCACATTCCAATGAATTTCACATAGAATAATATTTTCTATTTATTAATAAATAAATATTTATACATTTATCTTTTTTTTTTTTTTTTTACTTTATTCTCTCCCCCCCCAAAAAATAAAATTGTCCCTTGCTATCCAATCATTAATTGGTACATGTATATGTAATATGAATGTACATTGTTGATTACACATAAGCAGTACAATAAAAAGAAGAGAAAGTCCTCTTTCCCCTAAAAAAGTTTAGCCCTGTAAAATTAAATATACTTTTTGAACAAACTGAACAAAATTCATTTCATATCTTCAGTCTATAAAAATTAATATTTGCACATGCCTTTATTTATACAACACATTGAAATTCTTATAGGCTTACAGTCCAAATTGCTGAAAGAAAGTTAATTACTTATGAGTTACTGTGCAAGCACACTTTGCTGATAATATTAACACCTTAACCACCTAGGGGTCGGTCACAATCCTTTAGAACTGAAAAATATATCTAAAAGATTTCAACAGCAACTCACCATATAAGCATATGGAGATATTTCTAGATATATCACTTTATGGGGTTTTCTAAGATTGTGATGGCCTTCCTAGTGTTCTCACTGCTATTACAAATAATTTGTACTTGTCATGAGCAGCAACACTGATAAATAATCTAAAGTGAACACACAGCTGGTGGTGATATGATAAGAGTAAATACTTGTGCATGATATTACGCAAGAACAATTTGAGTTCCACACTTTTTTTAAAGGATTATTAAATACAGTAGAATTGCATAATCAACAAATGCATAACAGTGTTCAAAATTACTTCCATTTCCCCTGTGCCCAGTATCACAAACCAATCACAAACTCATACGTATATATTGTGAACGTGATGTGAAAACCTAGTGTTTACCAGTGCTATAAATAAAGGGCACTTTCAGTCATAAAGCATAAAAAAAATCATGCTGAAAGATCCTTTATAGGCCTGCAGTTTATGCTGAGCTGAGCGCCTCCGGCCATCCACGTCAAAACACTATTTTCTCAATGAGGTGGTGTTTCCACCTCTTTGCCATTAGCGTGCTAATCACCTAGCATAATGACGATTGGCAAACACGGTTATTGGCTAAGAGGTGAAAATGCCACCTCATTGAAAAAATAGCATTTTTCCGTGGACGACCATAGGTGCTCAGCTCGGCATGAACTGCAGTCAAATAAAGGTGCTTTCAGCATCAAGATTTTTAAACTTCATGACTGAAAGTCCCCTTTATTCATAGCATTAGTAAATCCTAGAATATCAAAAACGCTAGAACTCATCATCACTTGAACTCTTGCTCAGTAAGGACTAGATTATGAGTGGAGCGCTATTTAGCACTCCAGCTGGAGTGTTATCAGTCCTAGATGGAGGCTTTTTGCCTATCGGGTTGTGCTTGTATTACGAGGTAAAAGTAAAAAATGTATACACAAAGGCTAAATTAAAAGTGGAACTTAGAATATAGCGAAAACGCATTATCGTATTTCCCCATAGACTTCAATGGAGCGCAAAAATTGAAAAACACCCATACGCTAACCCGATTGCGTTTAACCAAGTGAGCTCAACCCGACATGAAATATGAATATTTCACATTCCAATGTTCCTCACATAGAAAAATATTTATTCTATTTATTTTTAAATATTATTATTTTTTGGTAAAAAATATATCTATCCACATATATATATATATATATATATATATATATATATATATATATATGTACCCGTATTTAGACCTATATATACATTTTAGTCCTTTGCAGTCAAACATCTTTTCATATATATATATACCTTTTCAACCTTATAACTTTTTTTAAAAATATTTATATGACTAATTTTTATCAGATAGTGTTTAGATGAGTGTAACTGTAATTTTTAAAGTATTTATGTTGTGTTTAGAGCAACTTTTTTAACGCACTATCCTCTACGTCACATGCAACAGTTAGCGCAATAAACCTAAAAAAAAATCCAGCTTTCAGGTCTTCCATTGCTTTGTCTGCAAAGTGTTTTAGTAATCATTTCCCCAAACTGAAACCATGGTGGCTGAAAAAAAAAGTTGCAATTTCCCATTCCTGAAACATGTATTGCTGAAATTGTGTTCTGGACATAAGATAATTTGTGACACTTCTCTCATAAATATGTTCCTAGTTTTATCTGGATGGTTTGTTTTGCAATTTGCTTTTTTTGCAATTGAAATATCCAACCAACTTAAAACACATCACAACTTCACAAGATTATTAATAGTACAAAAATCTCCTGTGCAGATAATATAAGTAATAGTGTATTTAATTGTGGCAGGGACAGACAAACCTTTCCAAGTGGCTATTTCCAACAGCCATAAATAGCCATTATTAAGCAATGTTATGATAAATGTACACACAGTACATATGGAAAAAACTTAATTCATGCTTACCTGATAAATTTATTTATTTCATGGTGGTGAGAGTCCACGATCTATGCCAGTTGCACGTATAGCCAAGCAAGAAGAAAATATAACTAAAAGAGGTAGGAAAGGACGAAGGGGGGTAATAGAGGTACAAAAAAGGGAGAAACCTGAAAGAATTTAAGAACCAAAATTAGATACCATGGTGGAGAGACTGGCTAAGTGATAGAACTAATCCTAACTAAAGCCTGAAAAAAATCTCTGAATGTTAGGAATATTTGTAATATTTTGGGGGGAAATAACACAGACAGGGCTGAAATTTGACCCTTAAAAGAGCATGCAGATAAAAACTGAAGCTACTCTTATAACACCCAAAAAGTAAAAAAGACTTTCGAAGAACAGGTTTTATAGCTTGGATTGAAATTTTTACTATCTCAGCTGAAAAAAACTTTCTGCTTTAAGAGAAGGCATTCAATCTCCCTCAACTTGAGAGATTTGAGATCTTGATGATGGAAAGAATCTTGAGACAGAAAGCCGCTCCCTAGAGGAAGAGGCCATGGAGGCAACTGGACATCAGAAACAGATCTGTATACCAAGTCCTGCAAGGCCAAGCTGGAGCAATCAGGGATCCCAGCGATTGCTCTTGCATGATCCAAGATATCACTCTAAGCAGAAAAACTATTGGAGGAAAAAAGTAAGCCAATTGTAATGATCATGGAGCTGATAAAGCATACAATGACCCTGAAAATCTCTGTACCTTGCAAAACATTTGAGAAGATTGTTGTTCAAACGAGAAGCAATAAAGACTAGAAATGAAATGTCATTGTACTTGTTGTATAGAATTAGGGCAACTTTATAACCAAAACTGTGAAGAATAAAAAAAACAGATTGTCTACATTGAGTAATAGCGATAGTATGTCTATAAATAGAAGGTAAACAAATAAATATATGAAAGTTAAAAGTCAAAAATACTATACAAAAGACATATATAAAAGTGAGCTATGAATCTGATGTAATTTAAAGTCCTGAACCCCCTGTTCCTCTTTGGGAGCCAGCAAATATGTAACCCCAAAGATGGTTACCTATACAGGTTCTGTCTTTTTATTCCCCTGTGCGACATGGCAGCTATGCAAGCTGGACACTTTCTGGAATGCTTACATTTCAAGGAGCCTCCGTTCTGTGGGGCAGTGATCAGAGCTGACCCCTATTTTCTCCCCTCTACACTAAGGTTGAAGAGCAGCATTGGCTGACATACATGATACATAGCTTTAGCAAAGTTATGCTTAAAGGGACATTCCAGTCAAAATTGAAATGCACATAAATTAATTAAATCTTTGAATAGAAACATATTGCAATATACATGTATTGACAAAAACGAGTCTAGTAAAAGTTATTACTGTTATTACATTTTTCTCTGCATATCTAGATATTCTCAGCATTTTAAATACTACAGCTGCTCAGAGCACCAGTGGGGCTTGAATCATGTCAGCAATTAACAAATTGAGTCATTACCAGATGGTACAAGCTCCTTGGGCTCTCTGAGCAAGTGCTTTGTTTAAAATGCTAGTGAATGGTGCATACTTAAATATACTTTTGAAATAACTATAGCTTTTATTAGAAGCTTCTTTTATCCATGCCGAGTGTGTGGGAGTTTGTGTGGTTTTCTCGGGATTAAACATTTGGCACAATTCACCATGTATCATAAAAGCTTTCGTCGAAGTTAACATGGTATTTTTGGGAGGGCGTTAATTAGGATCATTGCCGGGGTAAGGTCTATATCTGTGTCTAGGATATTATTGACGCTCTTGGAGACGTTGCTCCAGTATTTTTGGAGAAGCAGGCAAGTCCACCATATATGCGAAAGATTGCCGACTCCCCCACAGTTTCTCCAACAAAGTGGGGATGCTTGTGGGTATGCTATGTATTCTATTTGGCGTCAGATACCAAGGGGAAAGTAATTTGTAGTTCATTTCTATAATGGTTTGGGAAAGTGATGATTTTTTAATTGTGTCAAAGATTCTCACCCATTGCGGATCAGTCAGTTCTATGTTGAGTTCATTTTCCCACTTTTGTATGTAGGATGGTTTATTATCAGCAGTAGGGTGCTATAGCATTTTGTGTATCAAAGAAATATGAGACATAGTGAGTCCGGTGTTGGAACGAAGCATTTCAAATGGCGTGAGGGGTCTGGTTATATCTGATCTATAAGGAGTTGTGCTGATAGCGTGTCTTACTTGATAATAGGGGTACCAATGTAAAAAAGGGGGACCTATCTTTTGGGCTATGTCTACTTGTGTTTTTATGTGCCGTCACTAAGGATCATATGTACTGGGATATTTGAAGGTTTGTCATTTATTACAGGTGTTTGTGAGAACCTGAGATGACCAAAGGCTGGGTTGTCAAGCACAGCAGAGTTGACATGGGTGAGATGGGGCTGGAAATGTTCGAATTCGTAAGCATTAGTTTGTCCCACACATTTAATGTGCTATCCACATAATAGTTAGAGTGTTCAGTTTTAGGTCTATATTTTGGTGGGGTCCAGCACAATTCACTGAGGTTTTCCCCCGTTATCTGGGCTTCTAATTGGGTCCAGGGTTCTGTGGTTCCATGTCACTATTCAAGCTAGATGAGAGGCCCTATAATAATCAAGTAGATTAGGAGCTCCCATTCCTCCATTTTCTTTGGCTAAGTATATTTTTTGGGGGCTTTCTCGCCTTACGTTGGGACCAGATGAATGATTCTATCATTCTTTGTTGCGTGTGGATGTATGATAGCAGTAACTCTAACGCTAGTGTTTGAAACAAATATAGATATTTTGGTAGTACAGTCATCTTAACTGCATGGGCTCTGTCCATCCACCTTGTTGTAGGGGGGTATAGTAAAGGTTGAATAATTCTGGTATGTGTGTTCTTATATGAACACCGAGATAGTGTATTTTGTGTTTGATGAGGAAGTCTGTGTGGTTTGCGAGGTATTGTATGTCTTGTTTCTGGAAGTGTACAGGTAGAAGTATGGACTTGTCCATATTAATGAAGAAATTAAAAATTGTTTTAAATATCCCGAGTTCCCTGAGAAGGGCTGGTATGGTTAGGGTAGGGGATGTTAGTGTGAATACAATGTCATCTGCATATAGAAGACATTTTTAATGGACTGGGCCAATGGATATGTCATGCATTTGGGTTTTTTGTCTAGTATGTGCTGCAAATGTTTCTACCATGAGGGTGAATAAAAGTGGTGATCGTGGACAGCCTTGTTGTGTTCCATTTTTAATGTGAAATGTTTGGGAGAGTACTCCATTTGCTCTTACTTTAGCTGTTGGGTCTGTATATCATGCCTAAATGCGTGTAAGGAAAATGCTTGGTGTGCCAGGGTGGACCACATAAAGTCCGAGTCCACCCTGTCAAAAGCTTTCTCTGCATCTGTGGAGAGTATGGCTAAGGGTATACGTTTTTTATCGGCTAGGGATATAGTTTGTAATACTCTGATCGTGTTATCTTTGGCTTCTCTATCAGGGATGAAGTCTACTTGGTTGGTATGGACCAGATTAGGTAGTATTTTATTCAATCGTTGTGCTAGTATGTTTGCATATAATTTGATATCTATATTTTAAAGAGATATTGGGCGATAATTCATTACTAGATCTTGGGTTTTTCCTGCCTTCAGGATGACTGATATTGTGGCTTCTAAGATTGATGGTGGTAATTTGGATGTTTGATCTATCGAGTGGTACATTTTTAACTGTTGCAGACTGAGAAGTTGTTGAAAAATATGGTAGAATTTTGGTGTGAATACATCTGGGCCAGGAGCTTTTCCAGATGGTAGTAGTTTAATAGCCGCATGTATTTCCTGGAGCGATATTGGTGTTTCAAGTTCTGCGCTTTGTTCAGGCGAGAGATTGGTAAGTTGGACTTTAGAAAGGTATGTGTTTATAAGAGACCTTTTGTTATTGGTGTCTATCTGTTCTAGATTGCAAATTGGGAGGCTATCTCGACGCTGTGAGAGTGTGTTTTGCTATTAACGTCTGTGATATGATGGATAAATGATTTGTAGTGCTGCTTTTTCAGGGACCTGGCCATCAGTCGGCCTGCTTTATTGTTCTCTGCAAAGTATTTTGCTCTCATTGTAATGGCTCTTAAGTGCCCATTTTTGATGAGGTACTTATTAAGTTTGTTTCTTGCTTCTAATAGAACTGTGGAGATTTGTTGTGAGTTTGGGTGTCTTTTATGGGCTTCCTCCGACAAGAGGAGTCTTTGTGTGAATGTGTTGTAGTATTCTGATTTTAGTTTGCGTTTTCTACGGGTATGTTGCATGATTTCTCCCCTTACTTGTAAGCTTCCCAGTTGTTTGAGGGAGAGGTTGCATCTGGGTTATTATGAATAAAGAATTTTGTGGTCTTTTCAGAAATGCTGGTAACCAGCAGTGCATCTGTAAGGACATAGTCATTTAGTTTCCATGTATTATGAGTTATAGGTATTGAGGGCCATTGAAAGGTATAAAGGACCATACTGTGGTCTGACCAGGCTGTGTGGGATATCCGGGAGTTGACTAACAATGATAGGGTAGTTTGGTTGTATATTATATAGACTAGACATGTGTAAGTGTGCTGCAGGTTTGAAAAAAAGGTGTAGTCCTTGGTTTCCGGGTGAGAGGTTCGCTAGGTGTCAAACAGCGGTATGGTTTGCAAAGCAGACCAGTTTGCTTTTATTTGGTTATTGCTCATGTATGAGCGACCCATCGAAGTGTCGAGTTGTGGGCATATAGGGAAAATAAAATCGCGGTTAATGGCTGCACGAAAAAAAGAGGATGTCGGTCGGTTGGGTGCATATCACAATAAAGTCCTATCACTATCAAAATTCTACCCTCAGGGTCTGAGTGCTTATGTATCCATTCAAAGAGAGATCCCCTACGGAACAATATACCTACCCCAATTTTTTTATATGGGCCTGAACTAAGGTAGTGTTGGTCATAATAGAGTTTAGAGATATTTGATTCTTTAATTCTTTAGTCATAGTGAAGTGCGTTCCTTGTATGAGTACTATATCAAATTTACGTTTGTGGAAGTTGTGCAGAGCTATGGAGCGTTTCTCTGTGGACAAAAAGCCTTTAACATTTTGTGTAGCTATATTAAATTGACTGTTGGAGGGCATTGTTGTTGATGAATGTGTTGTTTGTATTAACTTGGTGTTTGCTTTTTTCTAGTAGTTATGTTTAGGAGGTTTGGGTGTTTGCTGTCTAGTTTGAAGGGGAGGGAAGAGTGGGAGTATGGGGAGGTAAGGTTGTAGGAAGGGAATGTAACAAATGTCTTTAACAAAGGAAAAGTTCCCAAGTATGAGGAGTAACCTGTAATAAGGGGTATAACACAAACGGGACCCTCGAACAGCGCGGGTCGGTAACATGTTCAATTGTACAAGCAGAAAGGTCGTCTTTGTTGCTGAACTATAATGGTAACGAACATGATATCTAACTATGCTCTTCTAGTCATAATAAGTGTTTAAAAAAATCTAAGCAATCTTGTATCGGTCTTATGCCTGGTGTGATCTTAACCATGGTAAATCAGACAACAGTAAATAACAGAAATGAACACCTATATAAAAAAATAGGAAAAAAAGAAGAAACACACAAACAGTCTTTAAGGCATTGAAATTGACATTGTATGCACATTATAAACTCACGGTTGAGTAGAACGCTACTCTCCACAATATGATGGAAAGCGATCTAGGAAAGTCACAAGTTGGTAGTGTTCATGTATTTTATGCAGAGGTAGTTGGAGGTTTCTTTTTAGACCTAGGAGCTGTGGCTTCCGCCCGGGTCTGACTTTGGGGCTTGGGGACTTGCTTGGGAAGCTTGGAAGTTGGTTGCTCTTTGGTTTCTGAAGGTTGTGGTTGAGGTATGCTTAACTGGTTGCAGAAGGAGACAGCGTCCGCTGGATCTTGACAGACGTGGCGTTTGCTATTCTTATTTATCAGTAAGGATACTGGGAATCCCCATCTGTAAGGTATTTGCATGGAGCATAGATGTGTAGTTAGGGTACCAAACTCTTTTCTTTTCTGTAGTGTCTTGGCTGAAAGGTCTTGATAGATTTGTATATGGGACCCCATGTGGGAGAAATTTGGTTGTGCTCTTGAGAAATTGTACATGTTTTCTCTGTCCCTCTGGAAGCGTAGTATAACGTCCCATGGTGGCTGATTGTCCCCTGGTTTGGGGCGCAGGGATCGGTGCGCTCTCTCTAATTGGACTTCTTCCATCACTACTGAATTAGCGATTGCCAAAGATTGAAATAAACTCTGTAAATATTCTGGTAATGTCTCGCCATTCACAGACTCCGGTATCCCTCTTATTCGCAGGTTGTTCCTGCGTGTTCTGTTTTCAATGTCAATTTTTTTTAAAGTTCTGTGATTTGTGACTGTTGGTTGGTGATGGTGTGGGACATTTCATCGATATCTTTAAAAAAGTTCTTCCCTATCATCTTCTAACGCCTCAACTCTGAACCCCAATTCGTTGATGTCCCCTTTAAGATCTGCACATTCTTCCTGTATACATACTTTAACTTGGCTGATCTAGGCTTCTATTGCTTTTAGAGTAACAGGGCCGTCTTCTAAGGTATTAAGGTTCGTAGGTGAATTGGGGTTTGATGAGGGAGAGGGCGCATACACTATTGGTTCTTCATTATCTTCATCTGTTAAGATAGTCACTGTTTTATGTTTGTTTAGGTTCTTGAAATAGCTATTTACAGAGCCTGTTGCTGGTATCACTGGTTTCGTGTTCTTGTCAGCTTTATTAGTTCTGCGATGCAACATGTTTAAATACTGAAGTGTGGGGTTGATGTTTGTAATGTTGTTCAAAGGCTGCTTTTATATAGAATGAGCCTGGGTCTTGGTATTATATAAAGAGATTCAAATGAGCTCAAACAGATTTTTCCCCTGTATTTTAGCAGGAGCTCACCATGACAGGAATTGTATGCCTATATATAGGGTTGAGAGGCAGCGTTATTGCATTATGCCTAGAGTCCTTTTTTTTTTTGGCCTTTTGGTCGCTAAGTGGATTACATTTATGTAGCGTGGAGGCTCTAATTGTGGGCCTTAGTTTGCAGGGTTCATGCGTGCCATGTGCAGCAAGTTTAAGGCATGTACTTATTTATATTGGGCTTGTCATTTGTGCATATGCCTGTTTCTTAGGTGGTTATTGTGCCCTTCTTTTACTTTATGTACTCACTTCTGAGTAGTCATGTGCATATAGGCTTTATCCACTCCTGTGTATTTTCGTCCTGTTCCGTGGCTATGGTTGGATTGTGGGCCTATTGTTGTCACTCTCAGGTGACTTGTTCAACGGCAGCAGGGTGATCCGTTTGAGGGCCCGGATCGCGGGTTCTTTATGCAGCCCGTTCTCAGATGCAGCCTAGTTTGCCTGGTAGGTGCGGCGGTGTGACGTAGGAGGATCTTTATCAGGCTTTGCTCGTTGGGAGCCGAACATAGAAAATAAAATAACCAGCTTGTACTGCAGGTCTTGGGCTACATTAGGTGTTTGTTTTCTGCCCAAATTGAGTGGGTTGTAGCGCTTGGTCACGGGTCCCGCTGTAACTGGGTATGGAGCTCTACACAAGTGCGGCCATCACCGATGACTGCAGGC
>CAJPDP010528479.1:0-10621 GCA_905336975.1 Bombina variegata variegata
CATGGTGTAAACAAAAATGTTGTAATTTACTCTGCCGAACAATAAAGATAAAGATAAAAAAAATAAAAAAAATAAATAGACTTAGATAATCAGTTTATTAACCCATTGCTTGGTATATCTAGTGTACTTCTAGCGCCACCTACACTCCACGTATCAAAAGCAACTCTAAATACAGTCTAAATAGTTGTCTCTGTTTCTCTGTTTTCAGTTCTTATATATTATAGGACTGCTTATTCACTTGATGCAGTTCATATTGTAGAGTGTGTAGCCTAGCCTTATATGAATTGTATTGATTTGAGTAGCCATGCTATTCAGAAAAAGAAGAGCTAATAACTAGTAGCTTTCAATAGTTTCATCTCCTCCTTAGGTTTCATATGAATATAGGTATAGATTTATATTTAAAAAGAATATATATATATTTTTATATTTTTTTCTATGTGAAGAACATTGGAATGTAAGATATTCATTACCAACTTTGGGTTTAGTGCTGTTGGTCGAATGTGGTGTCGGGTTAGCGTGTGAACGTTAAAAAAAATGTTAAAGCGTGCCAGGTAGAAGTCTATACGGAGACAAGGTTGATGTAGTCACGTTATCCGAAGTCCTGAAGTTAGCGCATGCGCTACCTATTTACTTCCAACTTATAATACGCATTCTAACCTGCCAACAGTAATCTTTTACCTTGAGTACAGTTAGCACGTGAGTGAAAAAATTATTTAGTGTGACACTTTTAATTAAACTATTAAAAGAAAGATACACAGGTCTTAAACATGGAGAGGAGGGGATGCTGAAAAGTGCTTGAAAGATGACAGTAGCCCATACAGGGAAACAGAAGACATAAGTATACTTAAAACATCATATGTTTACATAATGTCAATGTGCACATGCGCACACACACACACACACACACACACATATATATATATATATATATATATATATATATATATTATATATATTTTATCTGATTGGTATGATTGCAAACTTGGCTCACGTGGAAACAGCAGCACGCTGCATGATAAATCTGCCCCCAAGTATTTTAAGTGTACAAAAATATTTATTTGAAATGTTTGCAATTCCAGGGTGTTTTTAAAGTTTCCTCTGAGAATCTTGATATTGAGGTTTTGAATGCAGTGGTCAGTCTGAGTAAAATGATGTCCAACTGAATTGCAAATTTGATTTCACATGGGATTTTTTATAGTGTCTGTGCAAGGTCCTCTGTAGTTGCAGTCCTGAAGTTAGTGCAAATCGGGTTTCACTCTCAAGATAACTTTCAACTTGTAATAATAATCCCGCTAACCCGCTTGTGTTAAATGTTTACTTCAAGAGCAGTTAGTATGCAAGCAAAAAAATCTCATAGCATGGCACTTGTAATCTGGTCCTTTGTTGGGTATTATTTTTTAAATTTATTTAGTATTTTAAGTCCTTGTTTGGTACTTGTAGTTAGAGGACCTGAAGAAGACAGGAAGTTCACAAAAGCTATTTTGTTTGTTTGTTCAGCATTTTAAATGTATTTGTAGAACCTCAATAAATATAGAATGAGGAGCGCTCAGCAGAAGGAGCAATATAGGACTGGAGGGTGATAAACAAAGCCAAAAACTCTTAGATTTGTAAAAATATATAACAACAATTTTATTATATTACTTAAAAAATAGCAAGCAAATAATAAAAACTAGTTAGATCAATATTAAGAAAAATGGGACGTCTCCCCTTTAAGAAAAACCTTAGATCGAAGAAAAACTAAGTACTCTAAAAATGCATAGCATCAGATACTTGATAAACTTTAGGACATACTAAATAGTAGCCACGACACATATAAACAATTTAGACAGTGAGAAATAATGGCCTTAAACTGTAACTATACTTATACAGTAAGAATAGATATATAATAATGTATAAATTGACAGTGACCAGTAATCGATAATTAGCTAGATTAAATCCAGAAGACGGAAAATATAAGAGAATATTCTAGAAGTGATAAGTGTTGATAAAGTGCTAAAGATGGGCTCATAAAGTGGTTAAGTGATATATAGCATATAAAGTGCTTTGGTTATAAGTAGCGCTGATTCGCTATAAGTGACTCAATAAATCCGAAATGTAAAGACAAATAAAAATGCTAATCATTATTTCTCTGATATTGCTACAAATATAACATATCTGTATAACCAATGTATCTCTAAAATAACTAAAAAAATAAATAAAAAAAATTACTACAGCAAAAAATGGAAGTCTGGAAACCAAATTGGCCAGAAGTGGTTTACGCCAATGCAACATTAGTTGTCTGCAGAAATATCTTTAAATATCTTTAAAGTGCCTTTATGGTGTCCATATATTTGGTTTATAGGTGAAATGACCTAAGAGTACAAAGTTTATAATCAACAGAAACAAAGTTTTTGAGTGAATGTTCCGTAGTACAATTTTTACCAAAGAGGATTTTCAGAGACCTCTCGCTACCCTCGCAGCTTTAACCGGGTGTACTCTGTCCTTTAATTTTTCTTTAGCAGGTATACATGCCTCAAAGTGTGTAGAGATATCAGCGGTTACTTACGGACCCTCAGGTACATTCACAATCATGGCTTAACTTGGCGTCCTTTCTCGGACCGTTACTCCCAGCACACAGAGTGTTATGACGTCTGTGATGTCTGGCTGGTCCGACAGAGTAGTGATCCTGTAGTATTCTTGAAGTGGTTAGTGTGAGAGCAAGTTTGTGAACGGCCATTCAAATAAAGTCTCTCCTGGTCCCCTCTGCCACTGTCCAAATGATCAGACTCCTTAGGTGGAGGATCAAGGTGCAAGTGCTCCAGTAGAGTGTATAATTGTTAACGCGTTTGCCCTTGAAAAAGAGATTTATCAAAACATACTCTAGGTCATCCGTATATGTCCTTAAATACCCTTATCTTACAGTTCATTGGTTATTGGTACTTTGAATTTTAAGGAGGAATTTTCTATTTGGAACAAAGTCCCTCTTTAAGGTGGATTACTTCATTTGCAGGGTTTCAAGATAGCCACATTTGAAATCATATATAAAGGCACAGTATCATTGTTGCATCGGCTTTTAAAAAAATTATATGTTAAAATGTGAAACTTATTCTTAAGATGCATGTGCAAATTTATTACATTAAAAACTAATAAGATCATAAAAATTGATATGAATACTTAAGTTATATTAAACTAAAAAGACATCTTTCTAAGTGCAAAGTTTAGCAGTAGATAAATAAGAATAACTTAGTGAACAGTTAAAAGTTGTAATACACATGTTATAAACTAAAAATTAGAATGTAAAATATACTTCATATTAACTAAATTGTTATGTATTTAACTATCAGAGAAATCATATCATAGACTGCACATTTAATTAAAAACAGATTATTTTAAATTGACTAATTATTTTAAGTGGGCATTGTGTAGCATTCCAAAAATATATTAGCAATTAGCTATTCAAATGTCTGATATATTACAGCGGCCTTCAGAAGACAAGGAATGGGAATATATCTAATTCTGAGTTTAACCCAAAAGGATGTAGGGTTTTCATGTTATAGATAAACTCAGCTTCCTTTCTCAGGAGTTTTTGTTTGAAATTACACCCTCTCCAATCTGCTTTAATTTTCGAGATTCCCCAGAATATAAAATCTCTCAAGTTGTTTTTATGAACCTCGTGAAAATGAGTGTATAGGTAGGTATCTAATTTTCCCTTCTCGAAGCAGTGTAAATGTTCGCGTATCCGCTCTCTTAGGGTCCTAGTGGTCTCCCCAATATATTGTTTATGGCAGGTGCACTCAATCATATAAACTATACCTTTATCTTGAAATCTTATTGTCTCTTTAATGTTATGTACAAACTTATTCTGTCTTGATTTCATTTCTTTGCGTTTCGTACTAAATTTACAGGACCTACAGCCAAAACAGGGAAAAACCATACAGTAAACTCCCCTGTAAGTCACTGTCTTTTATTTGACTTTTATTTTTAAAATCACTTGGAGCTAATATGTTCTTCATATTCCTTACTTTTCTGTACACAATTTTAGGGGACCTAGATATCTTATCTCCTATAATAGGATCGGTCTGTATCAGATGCCAATGTTTCTTCATACTTTTTTTTTAAAAGGTGATTATCACAATTAAAATCTGTCACTAAAAGTACTTAATTCGCTGGTGCTATCAGTTTGTTTTTCTTGTTTTGTATTTTTTGTATAGGAAAGTAAACTGTTTCTATCCTTCATATCCACTTGTTCCCTAGCTTTTTCTATTAATTTATGGTCATATCCTCTTTCAAGGAATTTTCTTTCAAGTATTTGTACCTGGTCTTCATAATATGACAGTCTCAAACAGTTGCGCTTAATTCTCAAACACTGACCTTTAGGGATGTTATCTTCCCATTGGCTGAGGTGACAGCTTTTTGAGTGTATAAGGTTATTAGCGTCAACTTTCTTAAAGTGTGTCTTTGTAATAATACTGTTATCCATTATTTCGATATCTAGATCCAGGAACATGATTTTGTCTAGGCTAAATGTATGGGTAAAGATTACACCTATATTATTCTCATTCATCTCTGTTAGGAGAATTTCCAAGTCCAAAGTGGACCCCTTCCAGATAAAAATGATATCATCAGTGTACCTCCTATAGAGTATGAGACTCACCCCCATCCTATGCGTGTAGATTAATTCCTCCTCCCACTTACCTAAAAATAGGTTAGCATATCTGGGGGCGAATCTCATACCCATAGCGGTCCCTCTTGTTTGCAAATAAAATTTGTTGTTGAAGGAAAAATAATTCTGATTCAATATAAATTCAATGCCCATTAGAATGAACTCTTTTTGTTCTTTTCTTAGAGAGATATCTCTAGACATAAATAAATTGGTGGCTTCTAATCCTAATTCATGTTTTATGCTTGTATATAAGAAAGAGACGTCACATGTTCCCATAATTAGACCCTCTTCCCATTGAATTTGGTTTAAGCATTGTAATATGTCTGTGGTATCTTTTAAATATGAAGGCAACAATTTAACGCAGTGCTGTGAGAATATGTCCATGTATTGGGATACATTTGCTGTAATTGAACCAATTCCAGATATCATTGGTCTCCCAGGTGGGTTAACCAGATCTTTATGTACCTTAGGTAGGTAATAAAAAACAGGAATTTTTGGAAATGTTGTATTTAGAAAATTGTATTCCGTGTTTAAAATTATCCCTTTCTCTTTGGCATCATTTAGAATTTCTGTAAGTCTCCCTATAAACTTTTTTGTAGGATCCAATTTAAATTCTTGGTAGGTGTCAACATCATTTAGTAGGCTGTTTGCTTATTCTATATATTTTTTAGTATCTAGAAGAACAACACCCCCGCCCTTATCCGCCGGCTTGATGGTTAATTATTTGTCATTTTTAAGAGTCTCTAGAGTATTTCTTTCTTTTCTTGTTAGATTATTAATTGTATATTTATGTAGTTTTGCATTGGCTATATATTTTTGCACTAATTTCTCAAATAGTTGTAAATTTCTTCCTTTTTCGTTTGTGGGATAGAAGTGAGATTTTGGTTTCAGATGTGTGTGTTTCATTTCTGGATTTGCGTTTATTGCACTGGGATTGGTCTGTTTTAATGTTATAATGCTCTCTATGGGATTTTTTAGATAAAATCTTTTAAGAGTTAACTTTCTTATGAACTGACTTATATGTATGTGGGTATTGAATTTATTCAATCGTGCTGTTGGTGCAAAGCTTAAGCCTAAATTAAGTACCTTTTCTTGTTCAGTGGTTAATGCCCTACTACTTAAATTAAAAACACCCGATTTAGCTTCTATTTTGTTCTCTTCATCTCTTTCCCTTTCTTCCTCCTCTTGTTCCTCTCTGTTTCTTTTTCTTAAGGGTGGTCCATTTGAAATTAGCTGATTTTTGGAAAAATGCTTTTCAATTCTTAGGGTATTGGGTTCAACTGGTATTTTTTCAAATCTATTTGAGAGGTTTAAACCCCACTCTTGTCTGTATTGTTATATCTCCCTCCTATAAACTCTCTTTCTCTAAATGCGTCATAATATCTATCACTTGTATCATTTCTACCTCTATAGTTGTAAATTTTTCGTGGATTAAATCTAGAATAGTTGCATTACCTTTATTTCTGGATGACAGATAGGCACAGTTTCCGGATTTTAAACTGCCCTGAATATACCCTGTTTGTATTTCGCACAATGTTCAAATGTGTATTGTCTATGTTTGCCACATTTGTTTAGTGGTCTTATTATTGTAATGCTCTCCCGCATGTCTCAATAAAAAAAATTGTATTAAAAAAAAAAATCTAGAATAGTTGCTGTTCCTATATCCTGAATACCTATTATCTCTAAAACCATACCCTCTCCCTTGCTCATATCTTCAATAGTCTTTTATAAGTATATTTACAGGCCATTATTTATCACTGTCTAAATTGTTTATATGTATCATGGCTACTATTTAGCATGTCCTAAAGTTTATCAAGTATCTGATGCTATGCATTTTTAGAGTACTTACTTAGTTTTTCTTTGATCTAAGGTTTTTTAAAGGGGAGACGTCCCATTTTTCTTAATATTGATCTAACTAGTTTTTATTATTTGTTTGCTATTTTTTTAAGTAAAATAATAAAATTGTTGTTTGAGTTTTTTGCTTTGTTTATCACCCTCCAGTCCTATATTGCTCCTTTGCTGAGCACTCCTCATATATATTTTTTGAGGTTTTACTATTATTTATTACTATACCTAGGGAAGGGTTGGTTTAGATAGAAGCTCATATAGGACATTTCTGAGGGCCTCGTTTTCATTTTTCTTAATTGTATTTGTAGACTAATAAAAAGTATTACAAGTTAATGCAATACAATATTATTTTGGCATCAGATTGTACAACTTGTTATGGTAACAAATGCAGTGCTATTAAAGGGTCATTACAGCATAATAAAGAAAATGCTGTATTAATAACAGATTTTTATTCTTAAACAGATTCTTAAATCTTTCACTTTATCCCCCACTCTGTGGCCCTCTCTGCATCGGACATTGATGGCTGTGATCGTTGGTGGGTGGGAGCCGATGTGGGAGGCGGGTGGGCAGCCATCAATGTAATCCAGGAGTAAGAAGGGGGCGGGATCATGGGCAGGGACACCGGGGGCGCGCACTGGAAACATAAGTTAAGAAGCAGTGGTCATACGACCACTGCTCCTTAACTCGTCTGCCACCTCTAAAGTGGCAGACGGCAATCATCCCGATACGATCCGGATGATTGATAACCGCTGCTAGCATCCGATTGGCTGTGAATGTGCAGGGGGCGGCATTGCACAAGCATTTCACAAGAAATGCTTGTGCAATGTTAAAAGCCAACAGCGTATGCCTGGCATTTGATAAATTGGCCCCATACTGTGAAATAAGCAGTCTTTTAATAATAAATGCTATAACATATTATTGTGCATATTATTACACACAAATTGACCTTTAAAAGAGATATTGTAGACAATGACAGCTTGCCCCCTCCCATGTGAAGCCCAGAGGAACCTTTTTGCAATAATAGGCTTCCTGGAAAAGGTTTGTGTTTTACTATACATCATTTATTTTCATGGACAAAACTTTAACAATGTCAGCTGAATTAATTTACATAATTGTTATTTACTGTTAAAGTTAAGAAATTTGTGCACTACATAAAAATACACATCTCTTCTGCTAGTTTTATTACCTTTCGGAACCTGGCACTTTTTACTGATTATCGGTTCTTATGACATCTGTCTTTCTCTCCCCTTTTCTCAATTTATTTTTTATGCACACAAATCTTTTGTTGACTTATGCACATTCACAAAGAAGAAATTCATTCTTACAAGAGTGTCAAAAAATGGATAGATGTTATTATTTTTTCTAAGGCATATGATGGCAATATTTAGCAGTCTGCTACTACAACAGTTTTAGTGCATTTGCTGGATGTCTGCAACATGAACAATTCTTAGCGTTTAGCATTGTCAGACTAGTAATTTGGGTTATACTAATAAACCACATACGTGATATTTACACTGCAAGCAATGACATTTCATGATTTAAATGAACGCATTGCTCTAAGATGACATTTTACCAAGGAATGCATCAATCTATGACATGTTTTGCTTTTCAAAATGTTTAAAATTTAAGGACTAATAAATATACATGGGAAACTTGCATAAATGTACGAAAGCGGCAGAGGTTATACTTTTTAAATTTAGGGAATGTATTTTTTTTTTTTAATTAGCGAATACATTTTAGTATTAAAATAAAGTTAATATTTAGCACTATGTTATTGGAGCAATCTACAGCGCAATAAAGAAAGCTTAAATACAACAGATTTGCATTATGCAAAGCTTTCACTACATGATTTAAGCATTGCCTATGCAGTTTCCAGGTGTTATTCTACTAACATTTCAACTACGTGTTTGCATTTACATATTAAGTCTAAAATATAAGAGGCTTTTGGCACTTTTTTAAATGCTAATTTAGAAAAAAAAATGTGATTTCCCGACTCTGATAATATTACTTTGACATTTGTAATACAGCATTTAATTTGATATATTCATGTGCTATATTTATATCCATATGCTATGTTGCTTCTAATAACGGATGCAGTTTTATGAAGCTTTTTGTAAGAAGTTAAAATGAATTTTGTTTTGATTTTGATTTTATTTTTTTAAGAATTTGTAATGGCCTAGTGTGGGAACATTTAAACTGTATTTCAGCCTAACATGCCTGAAAATATTAAATATTGCCTTAAGACAATTACAGATGTTATAATTATGAACCATTTAAAACAGAAAATATGTCTTTATACATGCAAAATGAGGTACAATGCAAGAAATACTTTTTTTACAATTATATTAGAATTATTATTA
Organism: Bombina variegata variegata; assembly: GCA_905336975.1. Taxonomy (NCBI): domain Eukaryota; kingdom Metazoa; phylum Chordata; class Amphibia; order Anura; family Bombinatoridae; genus Bombina; species Bombina variegata. The sequence continues at coordinate 8,851 of CAJPDP010528479.1, forward strand.
ATTTATGTCAGCACAGGGGATTCATATGTTTATATACATTTGGTATAGTTGACACTAATCATATTATACACCTAGATTACAAGTTTTGCGTTCGTGTTTCAACGCTGAAAAAATGGTAATTTCAGCATTAAAACAGCACTGCAGCCATTACAAGTCTTGTCGGTATAGTTGTATCGCAAGCCTTTTAACCTGTAATGCATCGTCAGTCCCGCACTCATAAAAATTACATTTTTTCATGGGACTTCCATAGCGCCGGTATTACAAGTTTTGCAGTGAGGCTAAAAAGCTTGCGTTGTAGCCTATACCGACAAGATCCGTTTTGCAAACTGAGACCAGTAGTTATGAGTTTTACGCAACCAAACTGTTACACAAAACTCATAATTAAACTGTAACAAAGTACACTAAACACCCATAAACTACCTTTTAACCCCTAAACCGAGGCCCTCCCGCATTGCAATACTATATGAAACTTATTAACCCCTAATCTGCCGCTCCCGACATCGCTGCCACTAATAAAATTTATTAATTCCTATTCCGCCGCTCCCCGACATCGTCGCCACTAGAATAAAGTTATTAACCCCTAAAACTGCCGCCCTCCCGCATCGCAGACACTATTTAAATATAATTAACCCCTAATCTGTTGCCCGCCCACATCGCCCCACTATACTAAAGTTATTAAGCCCTACACCGCTACCACTATAATAAATCCTAACACTATTTCCCGAAGATCCACTTACAGTTGTTGAAGTCCCGCTTAAAGGATCTTCATCCCGGCAGCTCCATCTTCATCCAGGAGGCTCCATCTTCATCCAGGTGGCAGGCGGCTTCATCTTCATGTAGGTGGAAGGTGGCTCCATCTTCATCCAGGCGGCATCTTCTATCTTCATCCCGGCGGTGCGGAGTGGGTCCATCCTGAAGACATTCGGTGTGGGGCATCCTCTTCATATGGTCGCCCCCGTACACTGAATCTTCAATGCAAGATACGCGATTAAAAATGGCTACTAAAATAGAATTTCAGCAGCTCTCATCCTATTGGCTGATTTGAACAGCCAATAGGATTTCAGTAGCTCTCATCCTATTGGATGATTTGAATTTCCAAAATCAAATCAGACAATATGAATGCGAGGGATGCCATTTTGAATCGCGTACCTTGCATTGAAGATTCAGTGTATGGCGGCGACCGTATCAAGAGGATGCTCTGCACCAGATGTCTTCAGGATGGACCCGCTCCGCGCCGCCGGGATGAAGATAGAAGATGCCGTCTGGATGAAGATGGAGCCGCCTGCCGCCTGGATGAATATAGAGCTGCCTGCCACCTGGATGAAGATGGAGCCGCCTGCCACCTGGATGAAGATGGAGCCGCCGGGATGAAGATCCTTCAAGCGGGACTTCAACAACTTTAAGTGGATCTTCGGGGGTTAATGTTAGTGATTTTTTTAAGGTTTTTTGGGTGTGTTTTTTTTTTAGTTTAGGGTTTGGGCCCTTTTCAGAGCAATGCAAAAGAACAAAATGCCCATACAAATGCCCTTTTCAGGGCAATGGTTAGCTTAGTTTTTTTTAGATAGTTTTATTTTATTTTGTGGGTTTGGGGGGTAGGGGTTTGTAATGTTAGTGGGACTTTGTATTTTTTTTCAGTTAAAAGAACTGTTTAACTTAGGGCAATGCCCTACAAAAGGCCCTTTTTTAGGGCTATTTGTTGTCTATTGTTAGGTTAGGGGGAGTTTTTATTTTTATAGGGCTATTAGATTAGGTGTAATTTTTATTATTTTGG
>CAJPDP010528524.1:0-10147 GCA_905336975.1 Bombina variegata variegata
GCATGCATGTATGTGTGTTTATATATTTATATATCTATTTTACTTATATGTTCTGCAATCTTGGTATGTGGTCTGTCAATATTCTTTTAACCCATTAAGTCCAGAGGATGAGTTAGCATCACCTCTGCTTTCTCGCTTTCATGTGCCAAGTATGACATTTCTGTAATCTCTAATGGCTAAAGAGAATGGATCAGACATCCCTCCTTATTATATTTGTTCCCATTGATGTGTGAAAGTATGTAAGGGAGAAGGGACAAGGACCTCTTACTGCGCCCCATCTGGGTTCCTGTACCTCTAAGACTTGTGATTGAATGTGAGTTTTGCCCTTTCTAATGAGAAGTTGAAAAAGTGATCAATGTTAAAATGTCAATCGCCTGCAATGTTTTTGAGGAGGAGGCAGTGAGATCTAAGTGTGCATCTTCTTTTCCCTCCTGTACACTTAAACAAGGCAAATATCCATTCATCAAAGTGATCACTTATATCACCTGACATTTTTTTTTAAAGGGGGTAGAAGCTGGTATACAAACCTCATTGCCTCTGATTTACTTGCTAGGGCATTGTAACCCTTTATTTTAAAGAGGGGAATTATGCCTCGGAATAAATGGCAAAAGCTCAACTTATATGTGGGTGTTCACCATGATAGTGATGATTAATTGCAACACTAGGCAGCATTTAGTTTCTTGATAGGGAAATAGCAAAATGTATATTTATGTGTGTATATGGTTTCCAAAGGAACCTCCAGACACATACAAAAAAAATCCTGATATAAAGTTCATATGATTCAAATTAGGAGTCTTATGCTACTGTAAGCATCTTGCTTTAGAACCAGAATGGAGCAAGTTACTTCTATTTTAAAAACAGAATTTATACTTACTGATAAATGTATTTCCTTTGGGCTGATGAGAGTCCATAGCTTCATAATATTTGACATTATTCCAGCCTATCAGGAGGAAGTCAATAACCCTCATAGAGCTTTAGCCCCTCCCACCTCCTCTTCCTCTCCAGTTTACGTATAGCCGAGCAGAGGAGGGAGACAGAAAAAACGGTAGGAAAGACAGAATGCAGAGTTACAAGGTGCAAATGAGAACTGTCACCCATATACAAAAATAGGGTGGGGGTTATGGACTCTCATCAGCCCAATGGAAATACATTTATCAGTAAGTATAAATTCTGTTTTCCTTTTTAGCTGACGAGAGTCTATAGCTTCATAACATGTGGGATACAATACCCAAGAGAGTCCATGTTAACGGGTGGGACAAAAGGTAGGCAGTTCCTATTTACCAGACACTGCGGCCTGAAGCACTTTCCTGACAAAACCTGCACCAGAAGAAGCATAAATGTCAAACATTATGAAGCTATGGACTCTCATCAGCTAAGAAGGAAATAGGACATTCATGATTTTTTTTTTTATTATTGTGAAACCTAAACAAGATAATCTGCTATCCATAGTAAATCAGATAACCTCTTATTTAAAGAAATATGAAACCTATTTTTTTTCCTTTCATGATTCAGATAGAGTATGCAATTGTATCAACTTTCCAATTTACTTCTAATATCTTGTTTGCTTTGTTCTTTTCATATCCTTTGTCTAAAAGCATACCCAGGTAGGCTCAGGAGCAGCAATGCACTACTGGGAGATAACTGCTGATTGGTGGCTTCACATATGTGTGTCATGATCCTCTGTGTCATCCTTCTCAGCCCTTCCCCTTTTCCCTTTTATATCCTGCATGCACCCTGACACAGGTGCTTAGTAATTTGTTTAGTGTGCTTTCCAAGCTAGCAATCGCTGAGCTCCTGTCTTATGAAGGATATTTATCCTGTACCTCTGAAATTCGCTGCAGATTTATTTCCTCATCAGCGATTACAATCTCAACCTTTTCCATCTGCCTGCAACTACCGACTTGGGTATTTTCTGAGCCTATTTGATTATTAAAATCTGTTTTCTCATACGGACTGCCTTAAGCTCTATCCACTGCTGCTGTATGCCATCAGCTCACAGGGAACTAACCGTCTCCTGTGTGGAAGTATTTACTTCAGCGTATTTCCTCAGCTCTATGACCCCACATTTTGTATACTTAATTTTTAAACTTTTAAGGCTAGCACCCCGCCTCAGCTGGGACAACCACCAAAATTAGGGCAGGAGGGAGGGCAACTTCTTTCCCGCTCACCAGGTACCTGCTCCCGCTGCAACAGATTCAAACTGACTAATGGCTCTTAAGCCATGCCCCAATTGCGTCACAAGTGGGGTCAATAACCCCTCCCCACAATTTCATTCGTTCGGGGTTTCCTTGACCCCACATTTTGTATACTTAATTTCATAATAATGACACAGACAGTGAATTGGGTGGAAAAAAAAGTGTGCAGCCTGCATTTATGAAAATGAAGTTAAAATATAGTTAAAACCTTAAACAAAACCAAACTTCACATAAAGGTGCTTGCCCCAATCCACATCNNCGTGCCTTCCACTGGCACTCCGCCAGACACGCCCCCCCATTAATAACCTCTCCCCATACATGAGGAGGTACCAGCTCACACAATTAAACTTTTAAGGCTAGCACCCCGCCACTGTTCGAACTACCTTCGAGCACGACCCCACAGGGCTAAGGCTTTTTTCACCCTCCTCGTTCAGGAGAAAATTAAAGAGATGAAGCCCCACCTCATTGAGGTGGACCCCGTCCTTCAAGAAAAAACATTTTACGGATTCCCCCTCAAACTCTACATGACGGATACTAAAACCACCCAACCTAGAAACAAAGCTCGTAACCATCCTGTTAACTTTCCTCCTTGAAGCTTCCAACCTTCTGATATCCCAAGCCGACCTCCAACATAACCGACATTCAATGTCTGACCATACCATTAACAGTTGTAGAAACAATTCTTTCAACCTACCCAAACCCCACCTGATCCTATCCATGAATTCTTTCTGAGCCATGAAGCCCAGATCATTGCCTCCCGCATAAATAACCAAGATATCGGGAGGGCGAAATAACCTGGCCTTGTCAATCACTTGACCTACTACCTGGTCCCACCTCATACCCCGCACTCCAAACCATTTAACTACCACTTGATCTGCTAAACAATTCAACTGAGTCCCTGAATCCTTCACTGCCGCTGCCTTCCTCACCCAATAAATGTAAGAATGGCCCACAATCCAACAGTGAAGCGGACCTGCTAAAACAAAAAACAACTTTAACTCCAACCCCGGTCTAATATACAACTTAAAACAATCTGATCCCCATCTCCCGATCATCTTCACCACACTATCACTCAAACTCAGATTCCTAGCTTCCATTGCCACTCCAATCCTAAAGGAATGGCAGCCAAACTCGCTCCCATCCACACCCGCTACAGCAAGCGCTTTTTTCATCACTGCACCAAACTGGAACCCGAGACAAAGCTGACCCATCCTCATGCAACAACAACGGTCCCATACCAAATCCCATATAAACCTCCAAATATTCCCTAACTGCCGTGACCAGGCAGCACAAAAAAAGCCTGATCCACGACCCCTTACCCTAATGATCTGTCTTAGACTTCCTCAACCACAACAACAACTCGTGTGAGTTCACTACCACATCTTCACACTGCATTCCACCATTATCCTGCCTGTTCACCCCAACAAATTCTGAGGCTCTAAAGGCCCCAAAGAAGGCTAACAAAAAGGCTGTACGGAAGAACGAAACTTCAAATGAAGGAAAACATACTCCAGGAAGGGCCAAGATCAACTTCCTCAAAACCGAAAAAAACAATGGCCGCCTCTTATTCACTGAACCCCTACCCCGAACTATCCCCCTAACCGCCATACGGACTCCAAAATTCTTAATTAAATCTTCCCAAGCCAAAAACAAAAAAGATAATGCTGCCATCTTATGCTAAACCACAGAGCGAGACAATCTAGACCTCTTCCATTCTTCAATCCAGTTCAGCATCACGCTGATATCACTTGCAAAGAAGTCCCTAGTGACGATCCTCTCCGCCTCCAGTGCCACGTCTCAGAACCGCTGCCACTGAAAAGGAAAAAGGGCGTCAGTTACCACATTCTCCTTCCCCGGCACATGAACAGCCCTAAAATAGATGTTGTGTCTCAAATTCTAGAACAAACATTCTGAGTAAACCCACTACTGTCTTGGAACTAGAAGAAACCATGTTGTCCGAATGAAAAACCACTTTTTTGTCCCTAAGCCCATCACCCCAAACCTTGACGGCCACCACCAGAGGGAACAATTCCAAGAAGACTAAGTTCTTCGTAAGACCCGCAACAGCCCAGGACTCAGGGCAAGCATCCGCGCACCATTTACGCCTGAATAAAGCCCCAAAGCCATTGGCCCCAGCCGCATCAGTGAACAAATGCAACTCCCCGTTTCGGAACCTCAGGAGCCTGAATCAAAGCCCTACTGTTAAACTCAGCCAAGAAAGCTTTCCAAACTCTCAAATCCTCCTTCAAATCTAAAGACAAGCGAATCCTAAAATGAGGAAGTTTAACTTCAACTGTAGCCAAAGACAATCTCCTACAGAAGAACCAGAATTATCTTGCAAGCGAAATGCAACTTCCCTACCAACAACTAAATCTCTCTCACAGTAAGCTTCTTCTTCACTAAGGCCCCATCAATAGTATGAACCAAATCCAGAATCTTGTCCTCCGGCAACCTACATTCCATTAATACCGAGTCAATACAAATGCCCAAAAAACTAAGGGGAGAAGAAGTGCATTCAGTTTTCTCTACAGAAAATCCTTGGCCAACACAAAAAATCAATCCATCAAATCCTGTCAAACTCAACAACCAGCCAGGCCAACAAACTTAAAATTATCCAAATAATGGATGACAGAAGACCATCCACCCTGCTGCTTAACCACCCATTCCACAAAGCAACTTAACTTTTCGAAGTAAGAACAGGATATGGAACAGCCCATCGGCAAGCACAAATCCACGAAAAATGACCCCTCCAAATAGCATCCCAACAAATGGTGACACATAGGGTGAACAGGGAGAAGCCTGAAAGCAGACTTAATATCCACCTTAGCCAACAACGCACTGCGGCCTTCCTCCCTAACCAAATCCAAAGCCCTATCAAAGGAAGCGTACCTCACCGCTGACACTTCAAGATCAATACCATCATTTACCGAAGACCCTTTAGGAAATGAAAAGTGATGGATTAGTCTGAATTTACCTGGAACCTTTTTGGGGACCACACCCAATGGTGAAACCCTCAAATTTTGCAAAGGAGGGTCCCGGAATGGGCCCGCCATCCTACCCAAAGCCACCTCCTACTGGAGCTTAGCCATCACCACCTCAGGAAAGTAATTCGCAGATTTTAGATTACCCGAAAACACGGCCCCAACACCCTCAATAAATAAAAAACGGAAACACGAACTGAAACCAGACAAAAGCAAATCTGCATCCCCCGCCCTACCCCTACGGCTACCGTATCACCTTAGCTATGGCACCATCCTTTCTACTTTCACCGGAGTCCTGGCTCGAAGGAGCCACTTTCCCTTTTCCAAGCGATTTTATCTTTTTAAAACACTTGGAACCAGAGTGGATCCCTCCACAATAGGAGCACTCGTTTTTGTATTTACAAGCCACTCCGAATCTGCATATTCCCTCATTGAATTGAAAGCAGAGCCACTGCTCCCGGCCCCCGAAAGGGCTTACCTTATCTCAATGGAGTCATCAACTCCAGCCATATCCCTGTCGTCCCACCTCATTTGATGGACAGCCATCCGTTGCTGGAACTGCTCATCATATTTCCACCAAGCAAGGCCTCCATATGTACGGCAGGCCCCTGCCACCTCATCCAGGTAACAGAACAGGGAAGAATAAAATTCAGGGTTCTATTCACCCACAACACTCGCCAATATACAAAAAGCTTTAGACCAATTAGACAGCATCTTAGGCAACTTTCTGTATCTTTTCTTTCGCTCCTCCTCTTTCTTAGCCGAGTCCCCTTTAGAATCCTCTTTAATATCAATAAACTGATCCACCAGGAGCAGGGAGAAAATTTCCACAAACTCCCGCCTCCAGATCTTCTCCATAACTTCCTTAGACAAATGTATTCCAAAGGGCCCACAGAACATAAACACGGCGCATGAAATCCTGTTCCGAAACTTTAACGACCGGCCCACTAGCACCCGTACAACCTGACACCACTGGACCGATCCAAGGTCCCAGCCCCAGGAGCCATGCTCTGGACACCCAAACACCCACATGACCCAACGAACCAACAGCAGCCCCACTCAAACTACTCTGTTGCCCACCTTCCAACTGCTCAATCAGCTCCTTCAAGCCTTTCAAGACAGACTCACACCTAACATCACCAGATGCATTCCCTTTAGGCACTGAATATGCCACGATACTCTCACCTGTGTTACCAGGAACCTTGCTAGCCTCCATTCCAGCTATGGCATCACTCCTGCTCTCCTGACACTCCGACACTCACAGCCATGAATAATGTCCCTTCCACTTGGAACCTCCTTGTCCCTACAGCTCCTCCTCTCAGGGGATCTTGACCTTCTGGTCCTCCCCTCACCCCATATGCCAGAGTACACCAAACAGATGAATCGCCAGCTTCCTGCCTCCTATGATAAGCCAGGGGTGAGCGGGATCTCACCCGCTGCCGTGAAACCGTAATCCTGCTACTGCTGTCCTGCCTTCTCCTTTCCCTGTGCCGAACCTGAGACTGAGAGGATGCGTAACCCCTATTACAATGTAAGAGAAAAAGGCGCACAAGGCCAAACTCAAGTGACGTTTTTTATTATAGGTGAATACACGCATAGAAATAAAACACTTACAAGATTTGCAAGTGGTTAAAACATATCAAGTCGAGCACTGTGTTTACACAGCTGCTAGTCCTCCTCACCAGGCTTAGATGGAAATCGTCAGGCACGGTATCCGGAACCCCTGCACTGGTTGCCGTGGGTAGAGAGTTTGGACAGCTGATCAGTTACTTGCTCCTGTGTAGCCTAGCGATCTGCGGTCGGGCTTCTTCATGAGGCAGTATAAACAGTGAATATGTTCAGTATTGCACCTTTTTCATTTAAAGGGGAGATGACCAATCGCAATAAGAGGGTGTGTTTCATAGCCAATCCTATGTGTAGGTGTGTCTCTTGCTTCTCCGTACAATCGACTGAACCACTAACACCCAAGCTATCCCCCCTAAAGCTTCTCTCTGCACTAGCCTTACCCAAAGCTTCCCTAGTACCTCTCTCAACACTATGCCTACCACCCATCTTCCTAATCCTTCCACCCCCCTCAGGAACCAAAGCCCGTAGCAGCTGCGTCAAAGCAGTGAGGTTCCCTACCTGGTCCGCCTTTACAGGTCCAGAAGTTGTAGGCTGCAAATCTTCTTCCTCCGGCAAAAACACTGTAGTGCTCTTCGACCCACAGTGAGTCACTGTCTGTATGTGAAGGAAAAACTACATCATCAGCACTCCTCTCCAGCGCTAGAACTTCCGCTGTCTCCACATCTGCAGAAAAACAAACATTAAAATGCCTATTGGCAACCCCCATATGCCCCCTGCCCCTACTACCTCTCACGCTACCACTCAATCTGCCCCCCCTTCTACCTGCCCTCCGTACATTAGACCAGACCCTAACCCCCTAACTGTAAACTCCCCACTGGCATCCCTCTCTTCAGTCTGTGCTCCCACACTTCCAGCCCAAGATGATTGTCCTCCTAGGCCTAAAACAGCAGTCTCCATACCCTGCAGCCTACTCCCTCTGAGATCAAAACAGGCCACGGCCTGGTGACTATCAGTATCCCATCCCAGGCCCACCACGGCCATAACCGGATCCTGAATCGTATTTCCTCCTCTGCCTAAGAAAGCCGCAGCCTGTTCATGCCCCACCCTCTCTCTGAGGCCTAAATAGGCCGTATTCAGCTCCAGCACCTCATTCCCGGTTAGGCCCAAAACTGCTGCAACCTGGTCCTGGCCCAAAACATTACTCAGGCCTAAGTAGGCCGTATCCGGAGCCCGACTTGTAGCCACGTTTATATGCCCCATAGCCTCCTCTTCACAAGCCTCTTCACATGCACCCCTCACTCTGGACCCCCCGTAACCCCCAAGCCTGTTACACACATACCTTCCCGGTTTCTTTCCGCCGGCGCCACTGCCGCCACCTGGTCCTGAAAGCTGCTGTCACTGGTCCCGGAACGAAGACTCCTGCTGCCACCAACCACCTCCGTCACGGTGCCGGACCGCACCGCCCATCTGCTTGACCGACCTCCGGATCCAGGAGCCCTCTCCGGCATCCGCCTCCAGCTCCCAGAGTCACGTCTGCTCCCGACCGATGTACTGAGCCTCTCTGGCGGGCGGGACCTCTGAACCGGCCTGGACTGACTTTCCGCTGCAACTCCGCCACCCGCCGTGTCTTCTCCTTTTTGCCGCCGACCACACCGTCTCTTTCCAGCCTTCTCTTTAACCACGCCAAGCCTCTGGACTGTAACAACTCCTGGACCTTTCCGAGAATCGCCTGCATCTCCTCCATGGTAAGTATCATCCGACAACTTCTTTCCCGCTCATCAGGTACCTGCTCCCGCTGCAACAGATTCAAACTGACTAACGGCTCTTAAGCCACGCCCCAATTGCATCACAAGTGGGGTCAATAACCCATCCCCACAACTGAGCAACTGTTTACATCAGCAAGCTGTCAACATGAGCCCAGAGTCACAGATGGCACGTTGTCGGTCAAGTACCACCACTTTTAACAACTGCTGTTACAATCCAGGAGCAGCTAGACCGGATCTGTTTACCTGCAAACAAAGTCACAAACAAAACACCAGCACAGGAGTAATTCAGTGAGCTCCCTGAACCGGACTTAGGCTCCGCCCACTCCGAGTGACATCACCTTCCAGGAAACTCCCTCCAGGCAGACGTTTTATTCTCTTCCTCTTCCCTCTGTGACCTGTACTTTCCAGCTCTCTACTGCCACACTGTGAACTTCTCTCTGGAGACTTTGTTTCCATAATATTCACAGGAATCAAAACCACTAAGAGCTATTTTGACTACTTCCAGTATAGTAGTTCATTTGTCCAGTGGAACAACTAATACATTTTTTATACCTAAAGCTAAGAGATCTGCAGTTGTTATCCAAACACTAAAACAACTAGTTCTAGTTTCTCACAATATGCCTCTTACCATTGGTTCACCTGTCTTCAGCTAGCTTCCAGTTGTGTATTATTGCTCCTTCAAAAAAGGATACCAATAGAACAAATTAAATTTGATCATAGAAGTAAATTGAAAAGGTGTTTACAATTACATGCTTTGTCTGAATCATTAAAGAAAAGAAAATCATGTCCCTTTAACAGATAGGAGTTACACCATTCAAATAAGGGGGTTTCATTTATCTGTGGCAATAATGATCAATGTAATAACACCTGGCTTTACGTCTAAAAACACCCCTCATATGAAAGTTGATTACCCTCTTTCAAATAATGGGTTGTCATGCTCCTCTAAGTAGTAGGTCATTGCCATTAAAAGTCAACTGATTACTAAGTAATGTTTTTGTTGTGTTGGGATATAAATGGACTATAGTACCCTCATCAAAGTATTAAAATGAGGTAAATGATCCTTCTTTTAAAAAAGGAGACATCTCTTTCAGATGAAGGATCACATGCCCATTTGGCAACAGTGATTACAAAATAGACCGATATGCCTAAGAAACAACATGTACTTATCACGATGGTAGGTGTTTGATATGCATAGCGCTAAAAAATTAATACCACCTTCAAAGAGGCACGCATCAGGGGTGTCTCCTATCCCCTCTCCTCTTTAAAGGGACAGTCTAGTTAAAATCAGTGACGTGTGGTGACTTCAGAGGCTGGTGAGGTAGTGGCTAGGATATGTCTTAGATATCCTTTGTTGAAGAAATAGCAATGCACATGGGTGAGCCAATCATATGAGGTATCTATATGCAGCCACCAATCAGCAGCTACTGAGCAATATTTAGATATGATTGTCAACAAAGGATATCAAAAGAATGAAGAAAATTAGATATTAGATTTAAATTAGAAAGTTATTTAAAATTACATGCTCTTTCTAAATCATGAAAGAAATCATTTGGGTTTCATGTCCCTTTAAGACAGCTGCTTCTTAACTGCTGTTTCTGGCAAACGTGAAGGCTCGCGCGGAAACAGGGGGATGAGGGGC
>CAJPDP010529009.1:0-10041 GCA_905336975.1 Bombina variegata variegata
GATATATATATATATATATATATATATATATATAATTAGACAGATGGAGAGCACTCTCACTTCATTAACAGCTTGCCAGGGTGCATGCAGGAAAATAGCATAGAAGAAACAATGGCTTGCACTCACTGGTCTTTTCAATATATATATATATACACACACACACACATACATATAGATACACATGTAGAAAACCCTTTATCTAAACTGCTTGGGACCGGAAAAGGTTTGGAGTTCGGAACAGTTTAGATTTTGGAATATTTGCATCTGTAAAGTGGGTCCATTTGGAGAGATGGAAGGGACCAAGTGTATACAACAATATCTTACGTCATTTAAGCAATATTTAAAGGTCATAATACAGCTTATACATGTAAGCTAAAGGTAATTTGATATCATCTTGTGTACATAGTACCCTGAGAAAGATAGTACAGTACTGTAATCAGAAAGGTAATGGTTGTTGTTTTAAATAGAGACTATCATTTGCATTTTAGAACACAAATGAACAAACCAAAGACACAGGCAGAGAAGATTGTGACTTATAGCCAGGGGGGGGAAGTAATTTATGATAATTTGATTTAAAAATTAAAAATAAAATTATCTATATCTATATATATATATATATATATATATACACATATATATATATATATATACATACACACTCACATACATATACACACACAAAGCAATACATATTTTTGATTTTTAAAATGTTTTAATTAATTTATTTATTTTTTCACTTTTACATTTGGAAATTAATATTTAAAAGGCACAACTGTCACTATGAGACCTTGCATAGAAAGCTCATGATATTAATGATTTTAACTGTGTATTAAAGGCTTTAACAAAAAGTGAGTCATGTAAATCACAAGTTTTTATGTCATTTTTCCATCTTACAAACTTAATGCAGATTGAAATATACACCTCTTTGTTTCTGGGAGAGCTGAGAATGCAATGCAACCAAAACATATAAATAGATAGTCATATAAACTGACTGAGGCATAAATAAGAGGAAAACTATGGCATTTTAAGGTACCTACATGATGGTAGCAAGGTTCACTTTTAGAAAGAAAACATATCAATGCACATCATCCATTTAGAAAAAGATTCTGGTATATAATTCAAATTTTAAGCATATTCACTTTCAACTAATACAACGGTGCACTGGGGAGAAAAAAAAAAAAAAAAAAAAATCACGGATTCCTAGAACTTCTCTGGGAGAATGGCTGAATTCATCCAAAAGAGATATCAGCAGCTAGTGGCCGGTATTGCTTCACATTCCCTGCAATGCCTATGACAGACAGACTGCCTGCCTCACATTAATTCAGTTCACACCACTTGTATCGATCCACAGCCAGTTCCCTAGTCTCTTTCCACACATTGCTTGTCTGGCTGCCTACATCCACATCAGAACATACACACAAAGGCCAGAGAAAGATAACCTTTTACTTTCTATTAAAGGCACACAAGCCATTTTCAATGCACATATCTGGAGGTAAAAACAGAAAATAAATATTATGTGCCAGTCTGTCTGCCTGCTGGACATTCATACTCAGGAGAATATAGAAAAGCTCTAACTGAAGTCTATGAAATGGTAATTTCAACATCCCGGCAAGAAGAGGCTAATTTAAACAAAGAGGAGGGATTATACAATAAAAAAACAGAGATTTGCTTGAGGGGAAACATGAGATATATTTTAGTTTTCCCATCACTAAATACTGTAGGAACCTGTAAAATGTCTTTTAAATGAAAACTAAAAATGCCAGTATTGGATCTTATAAAGGCAAAACGATGGTATGTGAATTTTATAGACAACTTCTATTAAATAGATTAAATAGATAGGTTAAATATTTTAGCCATTTTTCATTATGAAATAGATTGATTTGTATTATGTTTTAACCATATGACAATGTATGTTTTGTGATGTTGTGTGTGTGCCAGTTTAGCAAGAGGCACCATGAAAATAGTGTTTGCTTGTGCCATTAAAATGTGCTGGGTGCACCTTTAATAATATGTGCCTGTGTTTGCATTCTGCATTACTGAGCATAATATCTGTTTCTGTTGCTCATCAATGAACTCTGTCAGTGTTTTCATGAGTTAAAAATCAATAAAGTGGCAGTTTCCAAGGTTCAACAAAGAGCACAGTGTACATGGTAGTGCGGGACATAGTGAGCAGCGCATGTCTGTGTTTGCATGGCCAATCAATGTTCATTGTGACTTTGTTTGCATAGCTCTTCAGTGAGTGCTGGTTTTGTGTTTGTATAATTCATCACAGAGCATTGTGCTTGTGACTGACACAATGGCTTAATAATGAGCAAAGTGTGTGTTGTTTTGGCATGTGAACCAGCACTATTCTGTAGTCATTTGTGCGCACATTATTGATGAAGACTGTGCCTATGTTTATGTGAGTTATTCAACAAGAAGTGCATAAGTGTGTGTGGCTATATTGTTGTATGTGTGTATTTGTGTAATATGTATAGTGTGCATTGCATATATGAGCAGTGTTTGCAGCATGAGTGACAGTTTCAGAAATACACTGAATGCTCCCTGTACTAAAGCGTCATTTTCTTCACCAGTCGACAATCTGATTATCTTGTCGTTGCTCACAGTTAACGAAATCAAGCTCACTACATGAATGTACTATGAAACACCTCTAAAAATGTCTCTAATCCACCACAAGCTAGGGCGGAAGGTTGATAACTGAAATATTGCTAGACACAACTAATCTACTGTACTATTATGTTTGGTGAATTCTAATAAATCTTTCCCAGGTGACCTACAAGGTGCCATTAATGTCATAGTCGTGGGAATAAGGCAGCCTCTTATAAGAACAACCAATTTGTAGACCCTTATAATACATTTTGTCTACCTAGGTAATTTATTGTTTGGGAAAATTTATTTTTATCATGGTTTCTTCCGGCACACAATTTTAGCCCGCCTAAACTACACACTTTATTTTTTCTGATCATCAAAATGTGGAGCTGGTGGACATGATATTACAGTCCTACGATAACCTTTTTGGTTGTTGCATGAAGCAAACGTCTACAGTTTGTAAGAGAATGATTAGGCAGAAAATCAGTGATGCTGTAACTGCACAGGATCCTGGTAAAAAGGACAATACACACAATTTGCCCCAAAGTAACCCAGAGAATTACAGAGGACTGAGATAGCGACATAAGAGGTAAAATTAATAGTACACCATGGGCGCAAAAACAAAATTTATGCTTACCTGATAAATTCTTTCTTGGCATAGAGAGTCCACAAATACATTCTAATTATTAGTGGGAATTAAACTCCTGGCCAGCAGGAGGAGGCAAAGAACACCCCAACAAGGCTTTAAGCATCCCTCTCCTTCCCATAATCCCCAGTCATTCAGCCGAGGGAATACGGAACAAGAAGAGGAACACCAGGGTTATAGAGGTGCCTGAAGTTATAATAAAAATAAGAAGCCGTCTTGAAATAGACAAGGGCGGGTCGTGGACTCTCCATGCCAGGAAAGAAAATAATTTATCAGGTAAACATACATTTTGTTTTCTTTCTAATAGCATGGAGAGTCCACAAAGCCATTCTAATTACTAGTGGCAACCAATACCCATGCCAGAGGACACAGAATGAAAAGGGAGGGAGAAACAAGACAGGCGGACCTAAACTGAGGACACCACCACTTGAAGCACTTTCCTCCCAAAGGAAGCCTCAGCCGAGGCAAAAACATCAAATTTGTAGAATTTTGAAAAGTATGTAACGAGGACCAAGTGGCAGCCTTGCAAATCTGCTCCACGGAAGCCTAGTTTTTAAAGGCCCAAGAAGAAGAAACAGCCTGAGTTGAATGAGTCGTAATCCTGTCAGGAGGCTGTTGTCCAGCTGTCTCATAAGACAACGGAATGACACTCCTTAACCGAAAAGAGTAGTTGACGTGGCATTTTGGCCCTTCCGTTTGCCAGCAAACACCACAAAAAGGGCAGAAGATTGACAAAATTCCATAGTAAAACAAAACTTTCCAATACAACAATTTAATATCAACAGAATGCATAGGCTCAAAAGGAGCCTGCTGCAAAACACGAAGAACAAGATTAAGGCTCAAAGGAGGAGCAACAGGTTTAAACACAGGCCTGATTCTGACCAAGGCCTGAAATCAAGACTGAATGTCGGGTAAGTGGCCAAACGTTTATGCAATAGAACCAAAAGGGCAGGGATCTGACCCTTCAGAGAACTGACTGACAGGCCCTTCTCCAAACCCTCCTGGAGAAAAGACAAAATACAGAGAACTCTCACCTTATGCCAAGGAAAACCATGAGATTCGCACCAGTATAAGTATGTGTGCCAAACCTTATGATATATCTCGCGAGGAAACAGGTAAATCAGACTGAAATGATGTCCTATGATTAAGTGCCAATAGAGGCGCGAAACGCGTCAGCATAATCACTATCCTGGACCCTTGTCTGCTTTTGGCATCCTTTTTGTATTTTTACTAATAAAGCAACTTACTTTTTATCCCCTGAGTGCACCGGATTTTCTTGTTTTTGCAATTAGAATCACAGAAGTCTGTTTGATTAGGTCTATCACCCAAGGAAGAAAACGGAGGAAACAGGTAAATCAGACTGAAATTCCATGAAACCGCTAGAGCGTCCACCAGAATTGCTTGCAGGTCCCTTGTTCTGGACCCTCAGCCTTGTTCTGCCACAGGAACCCTTGTCTGCTTTTGGCATCTTTTTTGTATTTTTACTAATAAAGCAATTTAATAAAGCAACTTACTTTTTATCCCCTGAGTGCACCGGATTTTCTTGTTTTTGCAATTAGAATCACAGAAGCCTGTTTGATTAGGTCTATCACCCAAGGAAGAAAACGTAGGAAACAGGTAAATCAGACTGAAATTCCATGAAACCGCTAGAGCGTCCACCAGAATTGCTTGCAGGTCCCTTGTTCTGGACCCGTACTTGGGAAGTGTGGTATTTAGACGAGACGCCATCAGGTCCAACTCCAGAACCCCCCCACCTAAGGGTTATCATTGAGAATACTTCCGGATGAAGAGCCCACTCCCCTGGGTGAAACGTCTGCCTGCTCAGGTAATCTGCTTCCCAGTTGTCCACACCTGGGATGTGAATGGCCGGAATGTGGCAGTTGTGAAACTCCGCCCACTGAAGGATGCAAGACACCTCCTTCATCGCTAGGTAAGTCTTTGTTTCTCCCTGATAGTTGATATAAGCCACTGATGTGTTGTTGTCCAATTGGAATCTTATAAACCGGACCAAACAGAGTTGTGGCCATGCTATCAGGGCTTTGAATATTGCTTTCAGTTCTAAAATATTTATTGGGAGGACGAACTCCTCCTGAGTCCAGGTCCCTGAGCTCTTAAGGGACCCCAAACTGCTACCCAGCCAGAAAGGCTGGCATCTGTAGTCACAATTTCCCAAGATGGTCTCAAGAAACACGTGTCTAGAGACAGATGATCCTGACAGAGCCACCAGGAGAGAGATAGTCTCTCACCAGGTTGTCTAGCACTATCCTTTGAGAGCGGTCCGAGTGGTCTCTGTTCCATTGTCTGAGCATGCATAACTGCAGAGGTCTCAGATGGAAGCGAGGAAATTAAATAATGTCCATGGAGGCCACCATGAGACCGATGACTTCCATACACTGTGCCACTGAGTGTCGGACAAAGGACTGAAGAGAAAGACAGTCTGAAAGAAGTTTGGACTTTCTTGCTTCTGCTAAGAAAATCTTCATCGGGATCAAATCTATGATTGTCCCCAAAAAACAGACCCTGGTACTTAGATTCAGGGTACTCTTGTCCAAATTTACCATCCACATGTGAGAGCGGAGAGTGAATAATAGAGAATCCGTATGGGATCTTGATAAATGAAAAGATGGCGTCTGAAGCAAGATACCATCCAGGTAAGGTGCCACCGCATTTCCTTGAGACATGGCCACTGCCAAAAGAGCCCGTAGAACCTTCGTAAAGATTTGGGGGGCTGTAACCAGACCGAAAGGAAGGGCTACAAACTGAAAATGTTTGTCCAGAAAAGCAAACCGAAGGAATTGAAAATAATCCTTGTGGATAGGAACATGAAGGTAAGCGTCCTTCAGGGCTATGATGGTCATAAACTGACCCTTCTGAACTAAAGGGAGAATGGAGCGAATAGTCTTCATTTTAAAAGACCGAACCCTGAGAAATTTGTTGCGGCACTTCAAGTCCAAAATAGGTCAAAAAGTTCCCTCTTTCTTGGGAACCAGGAACAGATTGGAATAAAATCCTCAGCCTTGTTCTGCCACAGGAACGCCTTCCTTTTTTCCTGGTTTGCTGATAACTTTGACAGGAGAAATCTACCTCTTGGAGGACAAGATTTGAAACCTATCTTGTATCCCAGAGAGACCACCTCCACTGCCCAAAGATCTGGAACATCGCAAATCCAAGCCTCTTGAAAGAGAGTGTGCCCCCTACTTGATCCAATCTCGGATCAGGGGCAAACCCTTCATGCTGATTTGTTCTCAGAGGTCATGGACTGCTTTCCTTTGTTCCATGGTTGGTTAGGTTTCCAGGAAGTCTTGGTCTGGTCAGGTTTTGAAGAACAAATCTTTTAATCTTGAGGAAGAAAAGCCCCCTTTCCACCCGTGACCATAGAAATTATGGAATCCAGACCAGGACCAAACAAAGTCTTCCCTTTAAAGGGAAAAGAACAGAGCCTAGACTTAGAAACTATGTCTGCTGACCAAGACTTTAGCCACAAGGCTCTACGAGAGAGAATGGCAAGACTGGAAGTTTTAGCACTCAGAAGCACTACCTGCATGCTTGCATCATGGATGAAGGAATTTGCCAGTTTTAGTTCCTTAATTCTATTCTGGATTTCCTCCAAAGTAGTCTCCTCCATAAATAGATCAGATAAGGAGTCACAGCAATACAAGGCCGCACCAGCAACCACCGCCATAGCAGCCACAGGTTGCCATAGCAGACCCTGATGAAGGGGTCCTTAAAAGAGGTACTATCTTCCAGGGGAATAGTAGTTCTCTTGGCCAGAGTGGATACTGCACCATCCACCTTAGGAATAGTTTGCCAGAGCTCCAGCACGGAGTCTGCAACAGGAAACATATTTTTAATAACAGGAGATGGGTAAAAGGGGAATCTCCAAATTTTTCTATTCCTGCAAAATAATATCTGACATATGATCCGGAACAGGAAACATTTCCACAGACCTAGGTTTGACATCAAAAACCTTGTTCAGTTTGGTGACTTTAGGAGCCTCAGAAGTTGTAGCTTCTGAGTCTTCCAGAGTAGCTAGAACCTCCTTAAGTAATAACTCGAGGTGCTCGAGCTTAAACCTAATACTAACCTCCTCTGAATCTACTGGAATAACTGAAGAAGAATCTGAATCAGAGATATTGCCCTCAGAGGCTGTTGAAGAATGGTCATCCTCAGATAATTGAGATAAACTGACCAAAGCATTCTTGGCATTAGTTGTAATTCCTGATTTAGAGGAAATATTTTTAGACTTCCTTTTTCTCTTACCCGAAATAGGTAAGTCCCTCAGAGCTGCAGAGGTAAGCGGCGCTGTAAAGTCTCCTGGTAAAAACACTCCCCCAGGAACAGACTGAGTGGAGCCGCAGGGCGCGACTTGTGTGACTGCTAAGGACGGGGGCTGAGGAGAAAGCTGAGGCATGTCAAGAGCAACAAAATCCTGAGAGACAGAGGGCTCTGAAGGGTTAAGCTTTTTAGGAATTGACTGCAACATATTAGCTACACACGTGGAGCAAAATTGTACAGGAGGAATCACTTGAGCCTCTACACAGTATAAACATTTGACAAAATGTACTGATAAATTCTGGCTATCCTCCACAAAATAGCAAAAAGCAAAATATCAAAACCATATGCATGGATTTTCTCTTAAGTCTTAACACAAAACAGCCAGCAATGTGAAATAGACTGAAAAACAAAAGCTTGCACCTCTATCAACCCCAACCGTTGCTGGAGTGGACTCACCACCTCTGATTGTCCCGAAGACTTCCTTTTTAACTAGAAGTGAGCTCTGCTGAGCACTGCTCAAAATTCGCTACAAGTGGAAGAAGGAGCGTGACGTTACAGCATTAAAGAAATTAAAATGCGACATTATAAAAGCAAGCAAAATACGCTGCACTCATCAAATCCTTTAAAAGATTGAGAACAAAGTCCTTCTGACAGGGAACTGTCTAAATGTACTTTCAACAGTGTGAGTTATGCCCTCAAAGCACACAGACACCCTTCTCTAGTAAGCCTCTGCCTTATGCCTTCAGCAACGATAAACCTGCTAGATAATAAAGAGCAGGGTTGTTAAATACACACAGTGCCCTGAGCATACTACCCAAATAAATCCCCAACATAAAGAGATTTGTTGAAATTAGCCCCCAGACTCCTTTATAGCTGTATGGAAGAGGTATTAACGTCCAATGTGCCAAAGCGTTCTGTCCTATGAAGGAAAAAGCACTTACCTTGGAGTCAATATGGGGCAGACACAGAAAGCCAGGTCTGACAGATCCAGAAGACTTCTGACAGGGACCTGTTGAAGAAAGAAAAGCAGAGTAACCAACCCTGGTTTTCCAGATGGGGGTTAGTATAAATTATTGGAGGAGAAACAAGGACTACCCTGTGACCACCACAACGCAAAAATTGTAATGAGTGAATAAATTGAAGTGTTGTTAACTTTGGATTATGTCGAGTTTAATGGCGAACAATGACCTATTTAACACAAAATAGAGACGGACCGATTAGTGGTGAAGTCCATTTGCATAATAAATAATGTAGATTTTTGACCAGTTCACTGCTTTTTACATAAGAATTTTGACCCACACACATATTTTGATGTGAGACTAGACACGAACAGCAAGTTGACTGCATAGTACATGGGGGCCTGAGAGCTAATGTAAAATGTTCAACTATATCCTTTCTAAAAGATCATGATTTCTTATAGCTTTAATGCACACCACATTATGTTGCCTCACGCAATGAATAATGGTCCATTGAATACAAAATACTGTTGGTTAAAATAGTTAGTTATTACTTAACGCTTTTGATTAACTTCTATCACTTGCTGATGTGCATTTAAACACACCTTAAATGAAAAACTCAGCTACCTGAATGAAATTTTCACACTATGGCCTAGATTACGAGTGGTGCACTAACTATAGTGTGCAAGCAAAATGGGGTACTTTGCGGCTCTTTTCGTGAGACAGAAACATCACGCGTATTATGAGCCCAATCAAATTTAACGTGCATTGTATTAGTGCGACTTCAGACTTCTGGTTAAATGTTACGTGAGACAAAAAAGTTGCACAAAACAGATCAAAAAAGAAAATTTATGCTTACCTGAAAAATGGATTTATTTTTTCACATGAGACCACGGATCATCTGAATTACTAATGGGATGTTCACCTCCTTGTCAGCAGGAGGCGGCAAAGAGCACCACAGCAAATCTGTTAAATAGCTCCTCCCTTCCCTCCCACTCCAGTCATTTGACCAAAGTTAAGGATAGAAAAAAAAAACCCAGGTGCAGAGGTGTCTGAAGTTTACAATAACCAACAACCTGTGTAAAAGAAAAGGGCGGGCCATGGACTCATTGTGTCAAAAAATAAATAGATAAATCAGGTAAGCATAAATTTTATTTTATTTTTTATGACACGATGAGTCCACGGATCATCTTAATTACTAATGGGATTCAATACCCAAGCTAGAGTGCACAGATAATACAAGAGGGACAAGACAGGGAACCTAAACAGAAGGTATCACTGCTTGAAGAACCTTTCTCCCAAAAGCGGCCTCAGCCAAGGCAAAAGTGTCAAATTTGTAGAATCTTGAAAAGTGTGAAGAGAGGACTAAGTTGCAGCCTTGCAAATCTGTTCCACAGAAACTTCATTTTTGAATGCCCATGAGGAAGCAACAGCACTCGTGGAATGAACCGCAGCTCTCTCAGGAGGCTGCTGTCCAGCAGTCTCATATGCAAAACGTATGATACTCTTCAGCCAAATAGAAAGAGAAGTAGCCGTAGATTTTTGTCCCTTACATTTTCCTGAGAAAATCACAAA
>CAJPDP010529131.1:0-11525 GCA_905336975.1 Bombina variegata variegata
ATCTTTTTCAAATAAAGATAGCAAGAGAACGAAGAAAAAAAATTGATAATAGGAGTAAAATAGAAAGTTGCTTAAAATTGCATGCTCTATCTGAATCATGAAAGAAAACAATTGGGTTCAGTGTCCCTTTAATAAAAAATTATTATATTTTTGCAGAAAAAAATCTTTTTATTACATAATTGTACTTTTAAGTTATAAAAGAGAATCATGTCTTAGTCAATTTTGGTCCAGTTTATTTACTTTTTTGTAAATGAAATGTCTCAGGTGTCAAGGCTATCATTCTGTGCCTGGCTTTATTTTATTAAACCAGTTTAATCCATTGAAATGTAGTAAAAGCTCAAGTAATCAAACAAATGGAAAACGGACATACTTATAATATTTAGAGAATATAATCTGCTACTTTAACATTCTCCCTGTTTTATATTTACTGATGCCCTTTGTTTAAACAAAAATATTCTACTTAAACATGGAAAGCTAGCGGATTTATTACATTATGGTCCCATGTCAACAACAAATTTCATAAAATCTATTTTGCAGCTAGTACATGGAGTACATTCTTGTTCTACAAATAAAGTAGCATTTGCATTTAGTATAAAATGTGTTATATGTTCAGTGTTTATGAAAACCTATTCTGACAAGTTATGAGATTGCTGTAAACTCCAAGCCATTAGAAAAAAAAAAGCGTTTTATTTTTGTTTTTCACTTTTTGGCATTTGTTTGAACCCACTTGTATTCTTACATTAACTCTGCACAGTTCCTACACATCTATGAATATGTATGTGTATGTCCCTATCTCAAGTAACTTTACTGTCACAAAAGATTAGTATACATGTTTAGATGTTGTTAATAAAATGACAAGAAACCTCCCTAGTTGGTATCAAGATGATCAAAAAGGAAACAAATAATGTGCTGCTTAAAGAGATAGGAAGGCCAAATTAAATTTGCATGATTTAGAGGCAATTTGTCTCTTGTGATTGGCTAACCAGATGTGTTAAGCTAGCTGCCAGTGTTCTTCAGCAAAAGATAAAAAGAGAATGAAGCAAATTTGATAATATAAGTTAAATGGAAATTTGATTCTAATTGCATGTTCTATCCGAATCACAAAATAAAATGTTGGGGTTTCCTGTCCCTTTAAGGCTATACACATGCTGCCCCTTTTATTTTTTTCTGCAGGTCATATGTGTAATACACAATAAATGTTCAGCACTCCTGCATAAAGGTGCACGATACAAGGGTTCTGCACACCCCAAAAACAATACTGAAATGTCCAAAAGAGTAGTAGCACCACTTTGTCAGATTCACAAAATATTTATTGGGACATCACATAAACATATCAGCACAACATTTCGGTCCAAATGACCTTAATCATGTTGTATACAGAATGGTTCACTTCTTATACCTAAAATGGGTGAATAAAAAAATTATATACAAATATATACATAGATAGATAGCAATCCAATTCAAAGAAAATTAACATTTGTAAATTACATCCCTTAACAAGTATGTATATTTTCCTGAGGGGGGTTCCTTAATTCATAATATTCCAGTCTATTTCCTTATGCATACCTTTGGGATTCAGAGATTGTAGAGTATAAATCCAAAACGTTTCTCTAGCTTTGAGGGGGTCAATTAATAATAGTGTGGACGGACATGATACGATGAACGCTGTCAGCATTTATCATTGCACCAGCAGTTCTTGTGAACTGCTGGTGCAATACCGCCCTTGCAGATTTGCGGGCAATCGGCCGCTAGCAGGGGGTGTCAATCAACTCGATCGTATTCGATCGGGCTGATTGCTGTCCGCCACCTCAGAGGTAGCGGACGAGTTAAGGAACAGTGGTCTTAGGACCGCTGCTTCTTAACTTCCACTTCAGGCGGAACTGAAGCGGAATGGGTCGGAAGCAGCATCCGCTGCTTCATAAGTCGACCCCAATGAGTTTAATCCTGTCACCCCCTCTCCTTGGCTTTTTAATCTGTTCAATAATCTGAAATCTCAGTTGTGATATTGTATGACTTGCTTCTGAGAAATGATTAGAGATAGGAGCTTAATTATTCTACTATAGTATACTAGACTTGTGTTTATTTATCCTGTCCCTTATTCTACAGATTCCCCAATGTAAATATTGGAACATGGACACTTAATTAGATATATGGCAAAATCTGTATTGCAAGTATAGAAACCAGGGATCTTAAATATTCTATACTACTACTGTTAGAGATGCTCTGCTCTCTAGACAATAGGGGGCGCAATAGATAAAGATATATTATAAAATAAGTATATAGAATTCAAATAATGGACAGATGTAAATACTGTGGGATATAAATGTGTTGCCAATAGATCCCCAAATCACACACAATAGATCATAATCTAGTCCAGAAATGATTGTATATTCCTTATCAGGTTGGTGTCACAGTCCGTATGGATGATCAAAACTTGCTTGAATCAGATGGAGAGTTGTGCAACAGGTTCACAATCCCTCTTGATCTTGACTAGAATATGGGCTGCTCCTTTTTTAAAAAATCTCCAAACAATCTTACTCTTGTGAAAAAGACCACAAGCAGAGGGCGCCTCCTAGTGTAACACTGTTATATTACAATTATTATTCACACCCCATGATAAATAACCATAACCATACTCACAAGTGTGGCAGCACCCAAATGTGCTGAATTGTGCAGTCTGGGATCTCTCAGTGTCCCAGCTCACTGATCAGTGGTTTGGGATGTTATCCCCTCTGTCCCCTCTGTTTTTATTGAGGTAATGCGTAATAACAACAAAACAGAAAATATGTCCAGGCACAGATCAGAATTGATAAGAGCGATCATACAATTCTCATACAGAAAATAAACTTGAGCTAAAACATTAAGGTACTAGTATTGCAAACATAATCGCCATGTCCAAACCACAGTAGTGCTATATAGATACGAATGAGAGCTTTTATTAAACAATATAGCAAGCTCAATAGTAAGAGAGTAGCTACTGACATGGGCTATAACACTATGTCTGAGATTTTAATCGTAAAGTGCATGCGATATAGGGTTAACAATAATAGAAACTAGTTTATGGTAAGTATGGGTGACTGGAACATATAACAATGAAACCTCGTTTTTTTTTTTAAATGTTTTTATTGAGGCTGTTCGAGAATAAAACAATAACCAAAAGTTCATCTGCATATATACATCAGGCAATGCAGGTATAGTGTTACTAACACATTCATGTACAGTATATTGTATTAAAAAATATAATCAAACAGGCAATACAGTACTATTGTACAGCATAACACTGAACATATAAACTGGAACCCTACCTCCAGACCTTCATCAGGCCACTCATGGACCTATGTAGTCTAAATAGTTAAAAGGAGGTGCCCTAATGTTACATACGGTCACTCTTGGACCTTGAAATTTGGTAAATTAGAGTGATACAGAGCTGCTCTTAGGCAGGGCAAGATGACAAATTTGAGATAAATTAGCATCTGATATTTTAAATATCTATAATAGGAGTATATTCATATATATTAATGCAGAAGATTATAATGATTGATTTGCTTTAAATAATAAATTCTGCCAACATATAACAGGTGTACCCACGTTAGCTAAGTTAAAATGTTGAAACAACTGATAATATAGTATGTTTCGGAACGACAATTAAGCGTTATGAGTATTATTGCTTCAGACTAATATATAGAGTCCTTCCAACCCTCGCCGGCTGGGTCGCATGAAAGTAGGGTTTTTCATGAGCTATTGAAACATATAAGATATAAGTACCCATAGGAGCAAAATCGCCATCAGTCATGATAATAATGATAAATTGTGGGTAACCTAAAATTCACATATAGTTAATATGCGGCATTAATGTATAACTTGACAATAGTGTAGCATAAATACCAAATGAGCATTGTGTATTATATAACTAACTTCTAAAGAGGAAATTTAATGGTATCTGTAAACCCCTGAAGCAATGGGCTCAATGGGTAGGATTAGCTGATGACAAAGAGATTTGGTAATCCTAAAACCCACGGAGAATAGTAGGTAACATAAGGTTGGCAATAGCAGCATTTGTTATAACAATACACTCCATCTGGAAGTAGGGCTATTATGGTAACTACGTGGGCACAAAATGTTAGGTCATGCAGCAATCTAACTTTGAAAACCATAAGTGACCTACAGCTAGGACCCAATGAAGACCATACACGGCTTTCAGTTCACAAATTCTACCTACACATTAACATGGCAGACAAAGCACCTAGAAAGTAATTGGTATAGCGAGAGCCCCCATGTTCAGAAACCTTATTCTAGTTGAAATACAGATACTGATGGCTGTAATTATTAGTTAAGCCGAGGGTGGAGTTTTTCTGCAAATTATTGGGACAGTGGGCTCTATGTGCACAGTTGGCTATGAAGAGAAAAATAACTTTATCGCTATACAAAGAACCAACTTTATGGTGTTCGTTACTGATCATGGTAAAATAATAAAACATAATAGATGTTATATTGTGTGATGCAATAATATGTAACACTGGGTATATGACAGGGACAGCACAGTTGTTTAAGTTGATATATTGAGATAAATGACTACTGTAACTCCATGGTTTTGTATTTATGCTCTAGGAAGTTAGAGCAATGTGGTATTCAGTGTAATGTATAGGTGTGTCCATAAATAGCCACCCATCTCTTGTTAATAGCCTGATGATGTGCCACCCAGGCTGCAGATAGTACACCAACAGTAGGTAGTTATTATTAAGAACACCCCATAACAGAAAGACATAAGTGTAATAGGCAAAGTAAGGTGTAACGTTCAAACTCAACACTCCTATATTAAAAAAGATTATACACAGGAGCCTAGAGCTGGAAGTCTACAATTTGATATTCTATGTGGTTTGGATTTTAACTATGTTGCATCCCATGCAAAATACTATTGTAGCATCTAGCTATAACCACCTCCTATGGGATCAGTATGAGATCTCTATTCACAAGTACTAAATATGACATTTGGGAAAATAAAGCTTGTGATTGGTATCATAATTACAACACATCAACTCATTCACTTTGTAAATGTCCCGTTGAAAACAGAGCAAGTAGAAAAGCAAACAGTCATATAATGTAGCCTCAGAATAAGTCCTCAGGCACCAGACTTTCTGGTCATCGTCAAAAAAAGAAGTGCTACAGATATATAGAATAATAGGGAGCTATATTAAATCAAACCCACTACAAACAAGGATGTAATCACAGAATTGTCCCTCACTCATCTGGCATACAGTGTCACCCGTATTCAGCTACCTCCTGTTTTTGAGCTTCGAAGGAAGGTTTGCAGTGGCTGTTCAGATGTCATATAGAATGCTCCAGTACACAGCCAATGTCCCATACACAAATTCTCAGGGCCCTCCAGAGCACACAGCACTCTCCTGTGTCTCCAGTGTGGAAAGCTCATACGCCTCAGGGTTGCAGGTCTGCTATATACAACACCAGGCCCAGAGGTGGTTGTGGCCTTTGCGCTGTTACGAAGATGATGCGACTTGGGTAGGTACAGGGACAGAAGTTTATTCCGGCTGATAGGAGGAAGGGCCAATGCGCTGCTGTTCTCCCTGGGCTCTTGAGTTTCTGCGCATAACACTGGCACTGCCATTGGGTCTGCCTCTTTAATGCTGTATTCATGCCCCAAAGTGGGTGGATCGTTTACCAGGTGGGCTTCATTTAAGCTTCTCCATCGCCATTTTTTTTGCGCGGTCGTGGGGCTTCTCTGTTCTGCACTTACATCAACCCCTTCCGTATACATACTTAATGGACGTGTTATAGCCAAGCAAGTTCAGTATTTCTAATGCGAGGGTGATATGCTCGTGTGCCGAAGCATGTAGTTATATGTTGGGACAACTGAGAGAAGTGTTCGTCCATAGAAACGCTCAGATCCTGTATAAGCATCTGAATGTAGAGCTCCATGTCACTTATGGTATCCTTTGAGGCAATAACAGGCTAATAGCTGTTCACCCCTGATAGGAAGGGGGGGTGCCGAGGTCGCAGAAGTAGGCCGCCGCCCAAGCCCTCAGCGGTCCGGATCAGGTGCCAAATGTTACAGGTTTGATATTAAACAGTTCAGTAGATCCCAGGGGTGCTATAACTATTCTTTCTGGGAAAGGATCATATAATAGTCATACGATAATCGAAAGACTATCTCTATTACTTTGGGAGCTTCTTGAAACCTTGTTTTTTTAACCTTTGACTTAGCAAAGATAAGAATGGTCCCCGAATTGCAGTGGAAACCATAGAATAGTTTATCTATTTTAAACGAATTGGGGCAAAATGGGGGGTTAGCATCATGGTTTTTTGGGGAAGGGAAATTCAGCGGGCGAGAGCCGCTCTAGATGAGAAAAAAGGGAGGGAGGTGGCGGAGCCAGTTAGGGTGTCTGTCAGGTAGAACTTTTGGGTCTCCAGATAATTTGGGTGTAGGACAAGTACAGGTAACTCCTAACAAAGTTATGTGTAAGGGAGAAAAAACAATATATATTTTGGTCTCTTTCATTATAGATAATATAGACATTATAGATAATATACAATAACAGTAAGGAGTAGGCTGAGGCGTTACCTGTAGCAAAGATAGCTGAACGGTTAGGAATAAATAGAGGCTTATATGGGGCAAGTTTAAAGGTGCACATCTAAGAGACAGGTACAATGCAAGACCTCTCAATGGTAGGTGGTTCTGATAATACTAGAGAGGATAATAAGTCATCTTTGTGGTGTCTTAGATACCTGGGCTAGCAGATCCAGCTTATGGTATCTTATGGGGTTAAGCCAAATAGGAAGGATGTCCACATATAAATGTGATATATGAAAATATAAGGGATGTCCTGTTGTCTCGAACAAACCTATAATCCTAAATGGACCCAACAGATAGACCTTCCCTAATATCTGTATTACATATATAGGATGGGCTAGTTGGTATTGACCTGAATCACCACATTGGATGTTCGCTAACTCTAGTTAAACCGAAACTTTTGAGCAGGAGTAAACCTAATACTCATGGTAAGAGGGTGTATGGTACTGAGAGGTTTGTGTCTTAGAACATATAAAAACTGGCATACTATCATTATGGCTAATAGCAAGAGGGTAGTCATTAATAACACATTGGCACAATGTGTTGCTATAAAATTAAGTGGTCCTGAGTGCTATAGATAACTTTGCAATAAGTCAGAAGGACGGTTAGCCCTGGTGTCCTCTAAATACATAACATTTGTGTCGTAGCACCGTTCAATATTGACATACCCCTACATACATAGTAGAGTCTCTTGTACGGTAGAAGGAGTATAATAGAAATAGAACTCTGTAGAAAGATCAGACAGATAGTTAGCCCTAAAGTCCGTTAAATTACATAACATTTTTTTCTTAGAGCTGTTCAGTATGAACATACCCCTACCTAATAAGTAGAGTACCGGGTACAATAGGGAAAATAGCATAGCAATAGAAGGAGGGATAACATGTGTAAGGGTTTAGCCTGGTATCTAAAAGCTAAACTGAGGTCTCTGAGTCACTGCCATGGGATGCCTATAGGTTGGGAAATAAGTATTGGGACGCATGAAAAACTGTGGATGAGTACAGGTATTACTGGGTAAGTTTATCACCTATACACTGCAATTGCATAGCACTAGGGGATCTGCAGTCTAATGTGAACTATAGGATGAGCTCTCCTTAGCCAATACAAGTAAAGACAGTCTTGCTGAGCATCAATGTAGCAATCTATACATATGTGGTCTATGCAGTGCAAACGATCATATAGCTAGATAAAGACTTGTAAACCTAAATTTTTATGAGTCAGTAAGAGAGTAAATTTGATGACTAGCGATGAGAAGTAGTAACACGCTATGGGGTATTTATAGTAATCGAGTCTCGAATTTGCGTGACCCCAGGTTACTATTGAGAAAGCTATAGACTTCTGGTTGTGGAGTCTCTGTAATTAGATATGGTTGTAACATTATGGTGGTACGTGTGACTATATAGAGTGGGTTACATAGAGTTAGTGAAATAGGGTCTACTGATAATGCATATGGTGAGGGAAGCTGACTTTCAGTATTTGTGGCAGCAGGTTGTTAGTGAGTCAGTTGTTGTTTCAAGCATGTCTTAGAGGCCATATCTTAAGGGATTGCGTTAAACCGTTGTAGTTCACTCTCAGGTCCTAGATGTAGGTGATATGAGATGAGAACATTATTTTAACTAAAGGGATACATGAAGTATGATGCCCAAGGAAGGGGAAGAGAAGAAAACATGTGGACAAAAAAGAGAGACTTGTTTACATTATTGTATAGTAAAGCAGTTTCTTAAGGTTAGGTATTCTATTGCCCAAAAATATGTACAAAGACCTCAAAATGGGGGACAAACAAAGTGAGTGAGAAACAAACATTATAACTGGAGTGGCCAAACAGAAAGATAAAAGTCCTGGAGAAAACGTTTGTCTTGGTGGACTAGACAGCCTGATAGATGCAAACCTGTATGTTCCCCCTTCTCACCCTACCCCCAATCGCCTCTGGCTTCGCAGGGAATCCAGCAGGAGCAGTGTATATTTTGGCCTATATAAGAGATCATGAGGCATCAGGGCTCCGACATGGATAGATGACTCACTGGTTCCCAGATGTCTGCTATGTCCCAGATGTCTGCTATGTCCATCGTTAGAATTCTGTAGCCAAACTTGTAGTAGCCAATCTTCTGTGACTCCTTCTCTAAAAGAGACCGGTACGTCCTTTGCAATGTTCTGCAGTAGGATAGAGCCACAGCCTGTAGCCCAGAAACGGGTGTAGTAAATGTCCAGAAAGTACCGGGTTGGCCTTAAATTTGCTGCGACACTGAGAGCTCCCGCGTAGATGCAAGAATCCTGCGTTTCAGAGGTAGAGGTGTGGGCAGCAGAGAGTTGAACCGGGTGAGGTCTATCTGGCAGCTGTAACTCGCGAATAGGTGGGCCAACATTTAAAGATTGGACCTTCCGGACCGCCGTGAGTAGTCGGGTATTGCTTGCATACCTCCATGGGCCTGTGCTATAGTGAGCCACAGTCTCTCTCTTCTGCACGCTCACCATCATAGGAGCGGGACTTTCACAGTCGGCTTGAAGGGAATACTCCTGTCTTAAAATCCAGTCTGCTTCAGTATTTCTGAGTGCCGAGGGCTTAGTAGGTGATGAAGGAGATTTCTTAAAGATTGCAGGCAAGATTGCGTGTGCGGTGACATTCAGAGAAACAGCGTGAGAGCTGGGTAAAGTGATCGTCCATTTTGTCACTTAAGCTTTTTATAAATAGAAGTAGTGTGGCCTCCATGTCTCCCCTATATAACCCTGCAGTAGTTGGTGGAGGGGGGAGGTGGGAAATGCTTCAGTGCCTTTGCGGTTACTGCGTTGCTTGTGTGCCGAAGATCCACGCTATACGACTCCTGGTTGCAGGGAGTGTAGGCCCCGAGTAGTAATGTCAGTTTCGGATGTGATTACTGTCCCACAGCTCGTAATGTCCCTTCTAGATGTGGTTAATAAACTTTGTTAGCTTCATATGTAGATTTTAGGGTATCATATTTGACGTTTTGTCACTTTTTTAAGGTTTCTATCACTGAGTTCTAATATTTTGTGGCCATACTCATCAGCGGTTGGCTCCACCCCCCTAATTAAAATAATTTTAATAAAATTACATAAAATACTAAGGGTTATTCAGTGACCCAAAGTGTTTTAAAACAGATTGCAATGCGTTTCTCAGCTTTACTAGCTGTTTCCTCAGGCATCCCTGAGGAAACTCATTGCAAACTGTTTTTAAACACTTTGGATCACTGAATAACCCTTAGTATTTTATGTAATTTTATTAAAATTATTTGAATCAAACTGAATTGGAGGCACAAGCTGTTTGTCTGTATCCAGGACTGAATTTTATCTAGATAAACAGACACACTAGTCAAGAAGGAATTTGTACTCGCCACTATAGGGCGTCCTAGTGGTGTTTTTTTTATCCTTATGGATTTTGGGAAGGGCGTAAAATACAGGTATTGAAAATCTTTCTGGGATCAAAAATTTCATTTCTTTTTGTGTTATTAACCCATTATTAAATGCCTTATTTACACACCTCAGCAATTCCTTTGTGATATCAAATGAAGGGTCCCTATCAAGGGGTTTATACACTTCCCTGTCATGTAGCTGTGATTGAATTTCTTGTATATAATACATCTTATCTAGGACTACAGTCGCTCCGCTCTTATCGGTCGGCTTACAAATAATTTTATTATTAGATTTTAGATTTAATAAGACTTTCCTCTCATCCACTGTAACATTATTATATATATTATTATAATCACAGCACCCATTTTTTTTTTTGTTTTGGTTGTCTATATCTCTTTGGACCAGCTGAATAAATGTATGAATACTGTTGTTTAATACATTAGGACAAAATGTATTTTTGTTAATAAGATCTAAAGATTTTAGTGACAGTATATTCTGATCCTTTGCTAAAATATCCTCCCCACACTTCTTATGTTGCTGTGAAAAAAATGCTTTTAATTTAATAGTGCGGAAAAATATCTTTTTGCAGTGTGAAGAAATCCCATTTAAGTTGGGTTGCAGAATAGTCCCTTATTCAATACGTTCCTTTTGGAGTCAGTAAAAGGTCATGTTTAGATATATTCAACACTAGTTCCGGTAGTACTGACTGCGTGTTGTTCTCTGGGGTTTCTGGTTCTTTACCTCTGTGCCCATCCTTGCTGCAGCGGTGTTACCGACCACCTCTCCTCCTCTGCCTTCGTAGTCCCCCGACAAGCCGTTAGTAGATGACCCGGAACTAGTAGGAGTATCACGTGATCAGCGTTGTCTACGTCGATTGGGTGGCACTGATCTCTTCCTTTCCTCATAGGAATATTATGTCCACCTGTAAACAGTACCGTTCCGGTAATCATCTTCATCCCAATGGAACTTTTGCCTTTAAGATGTGTTACCTCTTCCCCCTGTATTTCAAGTTCTCTTTGCAAATACTCTACCGTTAACACCAGTAGATCAAATATGTGTAGTGCATTTAGCAAAAAAGTGTAGTGTATTTAGCAAAAAAAAAAAAATCTGTTTTGTGAAAGTTAAGTAACCCTAGCATTAAGAGAGTACATTTTGTGATATAATTGGGCAGTTTAAACTAGGTATCCACACCAAAATATACTAGAAGTAAATTATGTGTTTAACCCAATGAGGCCTATTTATCAAGCCATCAACCGCAAATACGCTGGAATTCTGCAGCGTAATTGTTGCAAGCCTGATTCGCCCTATTTATGAAAGCCTACTGACTGGCAAAAGTTGAAATTTGTGACGTAATATACTATCCGCCGGTCTCAGTCCGACACAGATCGATGCTTACGTCATTACAGATATTCCGAATACAAATTCGGCACTATCTGACAAGTTATCAACTGTCTAACAGGTACGCTCGCCACTATTCCAGCCCAGCGTACCTGGTTTTCAATCCGCCACCCTGGAGGCCGCAGATGCCATAGGAATCAATGGGAGTCAATGGCCCGATATCCCATTGATTTCTATG